>JACFYI010003658.1:414920-431865 GCA_014898755.1 Handroanthus guayacan
ACCCGCGGAGCAAGCGCGTGCAGCGTTGGAACCGAGCGTTCTTGCTGGCACGTGGGGTGGCGTTGGCGGTGGACCCGCTGTTCTTCTACTCTCTGTCGATAGGCCGCGGCGGCTCACCGTGCTTGTACATGGATGGCGGCCTTGCGGCGGTGGTGACGGTGCTTAGGACTTGTGTGGACGCGGTGCACCTGTGCCACCTGTGGCTGCAGTTTCGGCTTGCTTACGTGTCGAGAGAGTCGCTTGTCATTGGCTGCGGGAAACTCGTCTGGGACCCGCGTGCCATTGCTGCTCACTATTTGAGATCGCTTAAGGGATTCTGGTTTGATGTTTTTGTGATTCTTCCCGTTCCTCAGGTTCGTAATTTTTGATATAAGAACACGAATAGTTATGTCTTTTTTTTATTTTTAATAAAGAGAGGATCACATCCATGACTATCCCTAATAGGACTCAAACCGGCGACCTATCGGTTTGCTTCACACACTTTGATCTTTTATTCCTATTCATGTTTCATCTTCAGATTCCTCTATTTCAATATATGTTTCATTTCGTATTTTGTTGCATCGATGATCATCCACAAATGTATTTTTATAAGGAAAGTTTTACTACGCTTGATATATAGTTAAGAGAAGGATTAGGAAATAGAATATTATCTTGGAATAGAAGATCTCATGCCATAATCTTTTGGATGAATTGGGAGGCACGGAGGATCCTAACTGATATAAACACATGCCAAGTTTATCACGTTTGTAATTCTGTATTTTTATAAGAAAAATTTTGCTACACTTAATATTTATTTGTCTTGTGAAATAAGAGATGAATCATGTAAGCGTATCACTTTTTCAGTATCCTAGATTATTGTGAATTTTGAATTGTGATTGATTAAATTTGTCATCTTTAAGGTAGTGCTAAAAGTGGTGCAAGGCCAAGATATTAATTAAGGGCCCTAGAGAATATTATGTCACAATTTCAAGTTTTTTGCATGGCTACCATGTTCACATTATTACAAAAATAAATGTGTAGTTGGCTAGGAGATCTTTGGAGCCTTGGCTTGCAGGGCCACAAATAGTAGTTTTGCAAAATTGTCACCCATCATTGATAAGTAAAAGAGATATTGATCTTTTTGTGTTATCCTATATGTCAATGATGATGTCCAATCATGGAATTTCCAAGTTTTGCAACCACCCGAGGGCCGAAGCGACTTAGAGGGTATTTGGGTCAATATCAAGTTCTTAAAAATTTTTATAAAATATTAGAATTTATAAAATTTCAAAATTTGTTCTGTAATTTTTCTTAGAGATGAGTCTATAAACTCTCAAAATAAGATTTAGGATAATTTTATAAGCTCTTTTATAGGAAATTTTTTTTGAAGTTTTTAACTTATTTTTAAAATTTTAATATGTTCCTACAATTTGAATCATTTTAATAATGATATTCCCACCATTAACATCTTATCTGTTGTAAAATTTTATTTTATATAAACACTTTGACAATTTTTTTTAGAGTAAATTGCACTTTGCCCCCCAACCTATAGGGTCATTTGCACTTTGCTCCTTATTTTTTGCGAATGTGCGCTTTGCCCCCCAACGTTTGAAAAATGTGTACTTTGCCCCATTTAACGGATTCCGTTAGAATATTCAGGGGATATTCCGTTTAATCATAGAGGGGTCAACAGTAGAAAAACAGAATATCTCCCGAATATTCTAACGGAATCTGTTAAATGGGGCAAAGTGCACATTTTTCAAACGTTGGGGGGAAAAGTGCACATTCACAAAAAATAGGGAGCAAAGTGCAAAAGATCCTATAGGTTGGGAGGCAAAGTGCAATTTACTCTTTTTTTTAAAATAAAATCTAATATCTTATGGGATGTGAAAGATTATTGTTAAGATATTTTAAATAAGCTTGGGCGAACTTATAAGTACTTTAAAACATGTTATAAGATACTTAAGAGCTTATAAGATATAAAAAAACGCTTGATAATCTTTTTAAAAAATGAACTTATACTTTTTTTAGGATCGTAGATGTTTTTTCAGAAAGAATAAGGAGTTTCTAGCTCTAAGATCTTTACATAGCCTTACAATTTAAACCACCTTAATTACAAAATTATCATTGTTAACATCTTATAAGCTCAATATTTTATTTCGTCCAAACACTTAAACAACTTAAATCTTATAAGATGTTTCAAATAAACTTACCAGAACACGTATAATTTTAGTTCTTGACTGGATTTCTCAACTTATTTATGTCGTTTTTGTCGTTATCCAGGCCATATTTTGGTTAGTAGTGCCAAGATTGATCAAAGAGGAGCGAATAAAGCTTCTAATGTCGATTCTGCTGCTCATCTTCTTGTTCCAGTTTCTACCTAAAGTCTATCACAGCATATGCTTGATGAGAAGAATGCAGAAGGTCACAGGTTACATCTTTGGCACAATATGGTGGGGTTTCGGCCTTAACCTCATCGCATACTTCATCGCTTCTCATGTAAGTCGATCCTGTTCTAATTGTCTATTTCTAAAGTTTCAGAAATGGCGTTTGATAAAAATTTTTGAAAAAGAATTACCAGCTCACAAAGTGAGATATTATGATCGTGAAGTTCTTTTGAAAAAGTAAAGAACTTTTAAGATCTCAACATGCTTTTTAAGTTTTAACAGTGTTGACATTTCATAAGGTCAAAAATCTTATTTTATCCATACTTCAATAAGTACCTATAACACGTTCTGCATAAATTTCACCAAATGCCCTCTAATGCTAGAATGCATGTTCGCTTCATCCTCATCAAAGGTTGCGGGTGGATGCTGGTACGTTCTTGCAATACACCGGGTAGCGTCGTGTCTGAAGCAACAGTGCAACAGAAGCAATTCTTGCAACCTCTCTTTGTCTTGCTCCGAGGAAGTCTGCTACCAGTTTCTATCATCATCTCAAACCGTGGGAAATTCATGTGATTCTAACTCAAATGTTGTTCATAGAAAGCCTTTGTGTCTGGATCTCAATGGACCATTCCGTTATGGGATATACAAATGGGCTCTTCCTGTTGTATCTAGCAACTCTGTAGCTGTGAAGATTCTTTATCCCATTTTCTGGGGATTAATGACTCTAAGGTAATCACTTCTTGTAGTTTTATCCATAGAGGTGTTTGGTTAAACTAATTTAAAACATCTTCTGTGCTCTTATATCTTATAAGATGTTTTTAGAACTGATCATTATAAGATGTTAGATCATAAAATAAATAAGTACGTTCAGATCTTAAAAATAAGTTAGGAAGTGCTTATTTTTCCTAAAAGAGCTTATAAGATCCTATTTATATTTTTTATTAATTTTTTTACTTGCAATTTTGCAGCACTTTTGGCAATGACTTGGAACCAACAAGTGAATGGCTAGAAGTAATGTTCAGTATATGTGCTGTTCTTAGTGGCTTAATGCTATTCACCTTGTTGATTGGAAATATCCAGGTGATTTATCTTCATAATCCCAGCCAATACCTTTAAAAACAAGAACATTTTGAATGAAATTCCTTTGAAAATAGGTATTTTTGCATGCGGTCATGGCAAAGAAGAGGAAAATGCAGCTGAGATGTCGAGACATGGAATGGTGGATGAGACGAAGACAATTGCCATCACAATTAAGAAAAAGAGTTCGTTGTTTTGAACGACAAAGATGGGCGTCTATGGGTGGTGACGATGAGATGGAACTTATCAAAGACTTACCGGAAGGACTCAGACGGGACATTAAACGCTTTCTTTGTCTTGATTTGATTAAGAAGGTAAGCAATATATAGGTTAAAGGGTCAGATATATATATATATATATGTGTGTGTGTGTGTGTATTTATTGCATCCTCATTTTCTTGCATTGATTTGTGTATGTTTTTAGGTGCCTTTGTTCCATAGCTTGGATGATCTCATCTTGGACAACATATGTGACCGTCTTAAGCCTCTAGTTTTCTCCAAGGATGAAAAGGTAAGATGCTTTCATGATTGATAAAGAAGATTAAGAGGGTGTTTGGTGAGCGTCATAAGTTGCAGTTACAAGATGATGTAAAATGTTTGATAATTATTATTTTAAGAAAAATTTCATAAACTCCTAAATACGATGTAAGAATCTTCGTAGCCCTTTTAAATACAGTAAGAAGTTCATAATTTATTTGTAAAATTTTAAAACTTTCCTTTAATTTTAGTCATATTAATTATAAAATTATTATTAATAGCATCTGATGAGCTCCAAGAATTTACTTTATCCAAACATTTTATAACTTATTTTCAAAATAAGATATATAATCTTATAAGAGGTTTTTAGGGTTTATAAGATCTTTATATCTTATTTTGGGAATATACAAGTTCTTTTTGGAAAAGTTTACCAAACACTTTAATTATGGCTATGCTCCTAAATATTTTATAAAATGTTTTAAAAAGGTTATAAGCTCACCCAAATACCCTCGAAGGTCCTTTGCTAAATACTAATCACATCTTTTGTCAAGATTAGATCATACGAGAAGGAGATCCGGTGCAACGTATTGTGTTCATCGTTCGTGGCTGTGTCAAGAGCAGCCAAAAGCTTAGCCGAGGGATGAGAGCCTCTAGCCTACTTGAGCCAGGCGGCTTTTTTGGGGATGAGCTTTTCTCTTGGTGCCTTCGTCGCCCTTTTTTGGACCGGCTCCCAGCTTCTTCTGCTACATTTACTTGCCTTGAATCCATCGAAGCGTTTGCTCTTGAAGCAAACAATCTACGGTACATCACGGATCATTTTCGTTACAAATTTGCAAATGAGAGGCTCACACGTACTGCCAGATACTATTCATCCAATTGGAGGACATGGGCCGCCGTTAATATCCAACTAGCATGGAGACGTTATGTGCAGAGGACAAGACGTGCTTTGAGCTATGGATCGAGTAATGGGGATAGCGATCAACGCCTCAGGCAATATGCTGCATTTTTTATGTCGATACGGCCTCATGATCATCTTGAATAAGAAGTGGAAGTTGTTAGAATTCTTTTGCTATCACTGATGATCATGATGGCAGGGGAGGAGATAGATATTTGTTGAGATATGGAGCATGATTAATTCTTTCATTTACGTAAGAATTTTCCTATACAACTGAGTCATTGTGATTGAGGGCAATGTCTGATGATGAAGTAAAGAATTGTGAATTGATCATCCTTTTTGTTGTATAAAGATGTATATTCATTGTGCCTTTTTTTTTTGCCAACCTTCGTGCTATCTCAAGTAAGTGTACTAATTCGTGTTATGACACCAATACATTACAATGCAAGTAAGTATATCGCGCATCTTTTCACAAACGATGCCATCTCACCAACAATCAGCCAATGAATTGACTGTGTGATGCATCAAGTCAGCATACAATACCTACGAGCAAATATCTATCCTTGTTAATAGCACTGGAAATCTATTTACTCACAAATCTGCTCGTAGTTAATCATTTAATGTCTTGAAAATATAGGAATTTTGTCATACTTTTTAAATTGATTTAACTTAATTAAATGAAGTAGCTTAAACTTACAATCTACAATAACCTAATCATTAAAATCCAAATTTTAAAAAAATATATATATAATTTATTATATTATAATATTAAAAATTTTAATTACGATCATAATCATTTAGGCACAATATAATTTTTATTTGTAATTGAATTGAAGAAATCAGAGAGGGAGAGAGAGAGGGCGATGGCGGGGGAGATGTCAGACTGCCCTTCCGAAGCGGCCTTATTTTCTCCTAATTTAAGGTTGTCCGATTTGCGGAAAAAATCTCAAACGCCCAATTTAGCAGAATCTTTGGCTGCCCTGATTACACATTTTCCTCATCTACATGGCATTCATCTCCTCCTTTTGGCCCCCTTGAGAAACATCGACAGAATTTGCAGAGGGTCTAAATTTTCGAATTTCTTGATTCTTGGACCAATCTTGGTGACCTTCGATTCACTCGGATTGTTCCAAGCAACTATTCAGAAGGAGGGAAGAGCAATACGATTGGTACGAGAATGATTTCTACAGCCAAAATTGCTCCTTTTTTTTCTCGGTTGATTGAAGTTTTGATTTATGTTTTGGGGGCTCTTTTATCTTGTTTCTGCAGAGCACATTGGAGCCCTTATGAATAATTATATTGCATTGCTATGGATATTGAAGCATTTGATCATAATTTGGTTTGCTCATGTTATTTCCTTTTTTCAGACATTATTGCCCCAAATGAAGCAAGAATACAATAATTTCTTTTTCCAGGCATATTTCCAATTTCAGAAGCTTTTAGTTTATACATTCGCAATCACATGTGGTTATTTCATTTCGTTTCGTTTCGTTTATGGTACTCTTTCGGGCAATAATGTGTCGCCGCGGGTAATGTTGGCCTACTATTGAGTTTATGTAAGGGACCAGACATTGTGTTTAGGTATTCGTTAGGCTGGTACTAAGTGTCGTAACTTCCATAAGAAAGTGGCATTTTACTATGTTGCTTCATTGTTGGTGAAGAGACATGACTAAGAATCTTTCTTGATCTATCCATTTATCAGACAGTATAAGGGGTCCAAACTTTTCCAAATTCATCGGGTAGAATAATGTACTTAATCCGGAATGTGCTTTAAGATGTAGTTTATTACGAAATGTTTCTTTTGCATCTAATGTACGAAATGATATAATATCGTAATTTTGTACAGGTACATTTTCTCTTGTGCATGAGCCTCTTATAGAGGTTAGATGGGGTTGAAATTAACAAAAAACGAGACAAAAAGTACTGAAAGTTTGAATCTGAAGTATATCCAGAGCCAACTGGTGAATTGTCTCTGGAGAAATTATATACGTAATTTGGTGTCAAAAAAGAGAAGGCGGATGCTAGTTGCAGGATATGACCTTGATATGACTTATATAACAGATCGAATATTAGCAATGTCGTTCCCTGCAGAACGCATGCGAGCCATGTACCGTAATCCGCTGTGGCAGGTTAAGTCCGTACTGGAAATGAGACATCCCGGGCATTATAAGGTGAGTTTTATTAGGTTTTCTTAGGTTACCTTTTACATTCTCTACTGTCGCTCGGACTGTATGGGACTCTTAGAAAGACGCAGAATCCAGTGTTAATGAGTGCAGTACATGTTCGAAATACTTTGCTTTCTGGGATTTTTATAGTCAATAAATTTGTTACCTTCTCCTAGTTTTCTTTCTTTAGATAAAACGTGAAAAAGATGTGTTTCTATTCTCTCTCACTCCTTATCGTACTTTATTTTTATAGGTCTATAACTTATGCATAGAGGAAAGTTATGACGCATCACATTTTAATGGATGTGTGGAAAGATATCCATTTGACGACAACCAAGTTCCACCAATATCGATGATCAAAGAATTTTGTGAAGATGTGCATTCTTGGCTATTGAGTGATCCAAAGAATATTGCAGTCGTGCACTGCATGGTATGCAAACTTTCAGAGTCTCCGTATCTTCTTTATTTTCATTATAATTATATTTTGTACTGCCTATCTGCTAAGTGCTCATTTTCATGAAAATTTGCTATTCGTCATGCTTCTTTTTTGAAAAATGGTTATTTTTCGGTGGGGCTACATTGTCCAAGTTCTCATTTCGCACATAATGACTTCCTTCACAGTAGTCATTTTCTTGGGCCCGATACCTTCTTTGAACAAAAAATGCTTCGATTTATATTTCAAAGTTCTGGACTTTTCGCGATTTCAGTGACAAAGATTTAGAACAGCATATTAGGTTGTCTGCTTGTGTAATAAGGTAAAACCTGAGTGCTCAAAGTTTAGAATTTTACACCAATTACAGCCAAATTCATCATGGTATACATTTTAAAAGATGATGCTCTGGTATAGGACTTAATTAGTACCTCAATCATCTTGAAACGAGAGCATTATACAGGCATTCATAGAGCAATTTTTTCCAATTCCAACAGTTCCTTTTTACAATTTTTCTGCCAACAATTTTCATTCAACTTTGCAGGCAGGAAAAGGTCGAACCGGGTTAATGGTATCATGTTATCTGGTTTACACAGGCATGTCCGCCGAGAAGGCTTTGCAAGTATACGCAGAGAGACGAACCACCAATAATGAAGGAGTAAGCAAATTTTACATTAAATTTTGACTACAAAATAAACTGTGACTCTTCAATTCATCTTATGTGGAGCAATCACTGAATTTTTTTATTTTTTTTGGCTACGCAGGTCTCAATAGCAAGCCAACGTCGCTATGTTGCATACTGGGAGAAACTGCGTTCTTTCCATGAAGGAGTTAATCTCACTCCATTAGTGAAGTTGCCTAAACCAATTAGACGAGAACTTCAGCATATCCGGCTATATGACACAGTCAACGTTGATCAGATCTTTGTCGTAGTTTCTGAGTTGCAAAAGGTAAGCAAGCTCAAAGGCTCATGGTTTTAAAGAAAGCTAGGGTGGGCAAAAATGTTATGAGGGTGTTTAACTTTTAGCTATTAAAAAGTGTTTCTGAGAATGTTCGGTTAAGGCACTTCTGAGGAGAGTTTTAAGATAAAATACACCATAATGTTCATGAGGTGTTTGATATTCTATGTTACTTTTTCCATTGAAGGGTTAGATGAAAATACTGTATTATCCTTGAGTTTGATAACATTACCATTGGGCCAAGATGGTAATTTTTTAAAACATTAAAGTTGTGGAAAATTACGTATTTCTGCAGTCATCAACTATCAGCTTTTTATATTTTTGGGTTGTAGTTACAAGCATTATCACTTTTACCCATAGTTTTTCAATTTCTTTAAATGAAAATCACTTCATTCTAAAACAAAAGTGTCACCAAACGCCATCTATATGCTGATTTTTCAAAGCAATTGAGGCATATTCTAGTTATAGTTATTCTAGCATGTCGACAAAGTTTCCTGTTCGAATTTCTAATTTCATGTTTCATCACTTGAAAAGTGCGGCCTTTCTTTATGTGCAGATTCCTGGTCAGCGGTATTGCCCCTCAGTCTCTGTCTCCAAGAGCTGCTGCAGACGAATCGGAAAAGATTATGAAAGATCTAATGAGCCTCGATATTACTACTCCTTTGTCGAGAGTGAAGAAGGAAAGAAAGGAGTGGAGGAGCCTCGTTTGGTTGTCCAAATGGACACCGAACGTTCGATAATCTACCAGAAAACTTGTCTTGGTTATCATTACGAGAAACCTGTCCAAGTAAGATGTTATCATCGGTCCTTGAGAACGGTATTTTTGTGGCATTTAGGCAGCATAGACGCCATTAGAATGAGGGATAATTTCCAAAAGCCCCTCAATCTTTCGAAATTACAAACACCCCCTTTAACTAACCGGTGTTTGGCTAAGCTTATTTATAACATCTTCTAAATTTCTATATAATATAAGATATTTTTGGAGCTTATAAGATGTTAGGTTTTATTTAAAAATAAGTTCGAAGTGTTGGATAAAGTAAGATCTTGGAGCTTATAAGATGTTATTGATGATAATTTTATACTTAAAATAGTGAATATTAAACGACTATGTTAAGATCTTAAAAAATAAAAAATAAAAAAAAGAAAAGGAAAAAGAAAAAAAGAAAAAGTCGGGAACTCATTTTCTCTAGAATAGCTTTTATAATCCTAGATCTTATAATAGGAGCCTATAAGTTCCATTTTAGAAAAATTTATCAAGTCTTTCATATCATTTTATAAGCTCTAAAACATCTAACAAATATTTTCAAGAGCTTATGAGCTTGGTCAAACACCCTCTAAGGCAAATTGTTAAAATTTTTGTAACGACGACTAACAACAGATGGAGGCAAACGCGAAGGTAGGCATTCGTAATTTCAAAAGAAAAATGGACTTTTTGTAAATTATCCAAACTTTAATGTTTTTTTTTTTGGTAATTAACCCTTAAATTATTCATGAGCAATTTCCATTTTCATGTTGTGTGAGGTATAACATATTTGCTTCATCAGGTAACAGGTGACGTGCGCATAATCTTCTACGAAAGGCTGATTGGAGGGCGTCTCTTCTATGTTTGCTTCAATACAGCTTTCATAACGAGCAGCCTCCTCCAGGTGCTTGCGAACATAATAATGAACATTGTCGCGTATTAATTTTCTTTTTTTCCTTTTCTTCTTCATTACATCTACTATGTCTGAACTCGAACACATTTCTTATGAAACCTTCCAGTTCACCATCAGGGATTTAGACAAAGTCGGCAAAAAGGCCCAGTCAATCTGCGGTCCCTCATTCTGCTTGGAGTTATTTTTTGGTCCCTCAAATGCTAACCTTGTAGTGCAACCGTCTAATGACAATCTCCTCGTTCACGAGTAATTTCATCTTAATTCAAGAGCGAAGAATTTTGCTGCATAAATATCAGTTTTTGTTGGAACCGAAGAGTTCAGTTTGTCCGGAGTGCATTATTACCTGTGTTCTTGTCAATGGATAGTTCTGTAAGAAGATACAGTCTTTAGGACATGACGAGAAGTTTGTAGTTAGGAATCATAATCAAGATTTTTGCTTGGATTTTCCAAAGTGGTCTAGATGTAACTGTTTTTTCATCTCTTTCAGACAGTTTTTGGTAATTTTGGTAAATCCTATGTTGCCTTTGTTGGTGGTGTGGCTGGAGGATGTCAGTGAAGTTGAAGCTTTAGTGGCAAAAGTTGGAAAAATGTATGTATAGTTCTTTAATGGACTTTATTTTTTTATTTTTTTTTCTTTTTTGTATATAGCCATTGATATCATTTTTGTATAAGAAACAATTGTGGGGTTTTTTTTGGGGACAATTTTTTATTTGAAATCAAATTTATATTGGACTAGTTTTATTAAGATTGGACCTTTTTCTCTCTTTTTTTCTTTTTCTTTTTTTTTTTTTTTGGAGTTTTTGAATCTCTTGTAGAATTCTTATTTGAATCCTTTCTACGTTGACATGCATACTCTTCTACTAGTTCATTGATTAATTATTTTCTTTCAAGTTGAGAAATATTAAATGTGAGAATCCATTATTTAAAATTTAAGCTAAGTTCTAGTAAAAATATATTAAATTTTAAATAAGTCATATAACCATTAAGTCTAACATGCACATGAACGTATCGAGAAATTGCGTTGCATATTTAATTTATCAACCGTTTAAAAATACACTTGACTTTTTGAACAATTTATCTGCATTTTTTTTATCAAACCGAATAAATAAAAATTTACTGTAATAATAAGGTGTAAAATTTATAATTAACATAAAATATTCTTAGTTTTTATTTTAAAAAGACAAATAATTGGACTAAAATATTCAAGGGCAATGGATGTCATGTGTATTTTGTTAGTAATCTAAAAGACAAAAAATAGTTTCTTTGCGAGAAGGAAAGAAGATAATATAATAACATATAGCTCCAAACTGTTACAGTATTTACCTAATTCACCCACAATTATAGAGTAATTACAAATATTCCACATATTTTCTTGCTTTAAGCCACTTCTATACCATTCTTCGGCAAAATAGTGAATTTCACGACGACCACAGCTCATAGTGTGCAGATTTCTTCGTACTGATCTACACCTGAAAACCCTAATTCAAGAAAATCGAATTCCCTTGGTGTTCAAGGTGTTGATTTTTACTATTATTCAACTATGGCGACGCAGAAACCCTCAAGAACGCCGGCAGAAATCGAGGATGTTATCCTCCGTAAGATATTCCTTGTGTCGCTAGTCGATTCTATGGAAAACGATTCTCGAGTCGTCTATCTGGAGATGACTGCGGCGGAGATTTTGAGCGAGGATAAGGAGCTGAAATTATCGCGAGATTTGCTGGAGAGAATCATAATTGATCGGCTATCCGGCAACTTCCCAGCGGCTGAGCCTCCGTTTCAGTACTTAGTCAATTGTTATCGCCGCGCATATGAGGAAGGGAAGAAAATCGCATCGATGAAGGATAAAAACTTGAGATCAGAAATGGAGAATGTTGTGAGGCAGGCCAAGAAATTGGCAGTTTCATACTGTAGAATTCACTTGGGGAATCCTGATATGTTTCCGAATCCTGATACGAACAAGTCAAACGTTTCTCCATTGCTGCCTTTAATTTTTGCTGAGGTCGGTAGTAATCTTGATGGGTTTGGAGGGAGTAGTAGTGGAACTTCCTCTCCCCCAGGATTTCTAGAAGAATTTTTCAGGGATGCTGATTATGATTCAATGGAACCGATTTTGAAGCAGTTGTATGAGGATTTGAGAGGGAGTGTGTTGAAGGTTTCAGCTCTGGGGAATTTTCAACAGCCTTTGAGGGCATTGTTGTTGCTGGTGAATTATCCAGTGGCAGCGAAGGCATTGGTTAATCATCCATGGTGGATTCCCAAAAGTGTGTACTTGAATGGGAGAGTAATTGAGATGACTAGTATATTAGGACCCTTTTTCCATGTTAGTGCCTTGCCCGATCATGACATATTCAAGAGTGAACCTGATATTGGGTAAGCAAGATTCCCCCCGCCGATTTTACTTGCTTTTACTGGCTTGTGTTTGGAAGTTCTGTTAGCTGTGATATTGTGCACCCTAATTCTTGATGTATTGCAAATATGTAATTGTGTGATAGCGTAACCCATAAGACTCTTACTGAGTTATGGGTCTTTTGATCATTTAACATGATGCTTCTGCATTGCAATTGAATCTTTTCTAGTTGAATTTGAGGCAATGAAACCTGGCGGTTTTTGCCATTGAGTAAATGTTATTGTGTTAATGCATGGTTGTCTCTGATATTTCCAGCCAACAGTGCTTCTCTGAAGCATCAACTCGCCGCCCAGCTGATCTTCTATCATCGTTCACAACTATCAAAACTGTAATGAATAACTTGTATGATGGGTTGGCAGAAGTTCTTATGTGCCTCCTTAAGAATACAAATACTCGTGAAAATGTTCTTGAGTACCTGGCAGAGGTCATCAATAGAAATGCTTCAAGGGGACATTTGCAGGTATATTTTTCTCTACTGATAGGAGAGAATGCTTTGGCTTCAATTAATTTGATGGTACTAAGAGTTTCATCTGAATGGTTTTGATGTCCTACTCAATCTTAACCTTTTATTACGTGGAATTTGGAGACAGGTTGATCCATTATCTTGTGCTAGTTCCGGCATGTTTGTAAATCTCAGTGCTGTTATGCTTCGTCTCTGTGAGCCATTTTTAGATGCCAATTTGACAAAAAGGGACAAAATTGATCCAAAATATGTACTGTACAATAACCGCCTGGAACTGAGGTAGACAATATCTTTTATTATTATTTAACTCCATATCAGCTGAATACTGAAACTTTTCTTTCTTTTGGTGATAAACTTCTACAAGGGGATTGACTGCTCTACACGCATCATCAGAAGAAGTATCTGAATGGTTTGGTGATCCTGCTAAAGTTGATACCTCAAGCAATACTGGTGATGGACAAAACCGGTTGCTACAATCTCAAGAAGCTACAAGTTCTAGCAGTAATACTAATGAACCTTCCCTCCTCCAAAATAACAATCCAGTGTCCAGAAGTAGTGAAAAAGTCAAATATCCATTCATATGTGAATGCTTCTTCATGACTGCTAGGGTGCTTAACTTGGGGTTACTAAAAGCATTTTCGGACTTCAAGCACCTTGTTCAGGTGGTGCCTAGTTGTTAGTGAATCAGGAACATTTTCCTTTTGGCTTTTCCCCTTTTTCTTTCCTATTAACTTTATTTTATTTGTGGATTTATATCAATATCCATTAGAATAGATTTTTCTTCTGTTGCCTGAAGAATTTGTATCTCGCACTTTGTATTCAGGATATTTCTAGATGTGAAGATGCTTTATCTTCTTTCAAATCCATGCAAGAGCAAGCACCTTCTCCACAATTGCAAGAAGATATAAAGCGCCTTGAGAAGGAGATTGAGTCGTACTCACAGGAGAAGTTATGCTATGAAGCTCAAATACTAAGGGTACAGAAGTTTGCATTTTGTTGTGTCCCTAATTTGAGATTTGATTCTCGTAATTGCTAAAATCTCATTTATCATATATACCATGACAACAGAATTTCAATTCATCTGAATTGTAATAGTTTAATGATGCCACTACTAATCTTTCTAAAGAAGCAAAGATCCTTATACCTGTACATTTGCATATCAATTATTAATCAGAATTGTAAGAGTTACTTTGCTCTTCTACCATGCTTTTGCATCTCATTCTATCCGGCCATGGTTTTTCCGTTATGAAGTTATCTTATGCTGTCTCCTTTCCTCTTGTCTCTTGCTAAATCACACCTTCCAATAATTTGTACTTACAGATTTATACTCTTTATCCCATAGGATGGAGGGATTCTTCAGCGCGCGTTGTCTTACTATCGCCTAATGATAGTTTGGCTGGTTGGACTAGTAGGCGGTTTTAAAATGCCTCTACCGCCAACATGCCCGAAGGAATTTGCTTCTATGCCAGAACATTTTGTAGAAGACACAATGGAGTTGCTAATTTTTGCCTCGCGAATTCCTAGAGCTTTAGATGGGGTTATGCTGGTATATTAAGAGTGGATTCTTATGTATGGTTTCATTTCCATCCTTTATACGCTTGTTAGGCTTACATTCTGTTTATCTTCACAGGATGACTTTATGAACTTCATTATTATGTTCATGGCTAGTCCAGAGTATATCAGAAATCCATATCTAAGAGCCAAAATGGTTGAAGTCCTTAATTGTTGGATGCCTCGGAGAAGGTATTTTTTGATGAATCGCATTGCACGGCACTTTGTAATTGTCTCTTACTTCTTCCTTGCTTCTCTGAATATCATCACAGACTTCTCACTAATTCGTGTGTGCAGTGGCTCAAAGGCAACAGAAACTTTGTTTGAGGGGCATCCGTTATCCCTTGAGTATCTTGTGAGGAATCTTCTGAAGCTTTATGTTGATATCGAGTTCACTGGTTCCCACACTCAGGTGATTGTTGCTAAGGTTACTGGTGGCATATCAGTTACAAAACTGAAAATTTCTGTTAGGTATTTAGTTTGGATACTTATATAAACTAGTATTATGCCGCCCCCGGACCATTCAACATAACAAAATCCTTCAACAACTTTTTGACCGTTTCTTCTCTAATACTGTCTCCCTTGGTGATTATGTATTGCAATGTAATTAAAGGACAAGTAATGTCATTTCTAATGAATTATTGATCTGCTGTATGATCTTAACTCTTTAAGTGAAGTGCAAATTACTCTTTTGAATAACTATTTAAATCTTGTCATTTCCACTCCAATTATCTGATCTTATGACTGTCTTAAAAAGTTGTCGGATATTCATTTGTGTGAAGTTTTAAAATGTAACAGAAAAAACACCAAAGTAAAGACGCCAGAAAATTTTAATTCCTTCTTTGTCTGATTAGTCTTTAAGCCCTGTGCCTCATTCATATGATAATGGCATATGGTATTTTGTTTTCCTCTTTCCTTTTCTGGACAGTATAAAATGGTGCATTCTTTACTATCGTTTCCAATTTTTACTGATATGATTGTATATTACTGCTACATACTAGATTGGGAAGAGAACTAAAATTTAATGCAAAATTTTTTCCTTTTTTAAATCTTACTACTTTATCAACTCACATTACTTCATTCAGTGTGTGACAGAGGAGGCTAGATGTGACCCCATGGTCAACTTTTGAGATGCAAATCTGCAGTCTGAAATACCAAATCATCTTTGAGTCATGTCAAATTCAATTCAGCTCTTACTTAAATAGTTGCTGTGCTCCTCAGTCTCTCTTCTGGAAATGAGATTGGGTCAGATATGTGATTATGTGGTGGGATTTTCATAAAGAAGAATATAATGAAAACTAGAAAACTCTTCCATGCATAGAAGTCTCATGAATCTGCTCGTAGATCTTCTTTGGCGTGGAAAATTGAAATGAAACTCATGAGGCTCAGGACTACAAATTTGGCAGATTGAGAGTAATTTGGTGATTTAATAGAGACAAAGCAGATTATAATGGTTCTGGTGCCCGTCTTCTCAGAAAATCTGGTTTAACAATTGTTTTTGATACTTCCAGTGAGCTGGGTGAACCATATTTCGCTGGCAGTACTCACATATTTAACTCTTGTCATATTAGCACATATAATGGATCTTTTTACACCCATTGATACATATTCTTTTGTCTTTAATCACATATATGTGTGTATTTTGTATGTATATGTATGTGTGTGTATTTAATTTTGTAATATATTACATTCTTATTTGAGTTCTGTTGCACCTTTTTCAGTTCTATGACAAGTTTAACATCCGTCACAACATTGCCGAACTTCTAGAGTACTTATGGCAGGTTCCCAGTCATCGTAATGTCTGGAGAAAGGTAAAACTATCCAAAATAGCTGTTCTATTTCTCTCTGCCTTGCCTAACTTTAATCTTACATCTCTATACTGTGTGCTGCCCAGATAGCTAAGGAGGAGGAGAAGGGCGTCTATCTAAACTTTTTGAACTTTTTGATCAATGATAGCATTTATCTATTGGATGAAAGTCTCAACAAAATTCTTGAACTTAAAGGACTAGAGGCTGAGATGTCTAATACTGTGGAATGGGAGAGAAGACCAGCCCAAGAGAGGCAGGAGAGAACTCGACTGTTCCACTCTCAGGAGAATGTTAGCATTTACCTTCATATCTTTTGGTCAGTCCTTAGTTTGAAATGCGTATTGAAATGGTGGTTCATTTGTGTTTGTAGATTATTAGGATTGATATGAAATTGGCAAATGAAGATGTGAGCATGCTGGCATTTACTTCAGAGCAGATTACAGCCCCTTTCCTACTACCGGAGATGGTATGTGTAGTCTTTCTAGTTGTTTTTCAACTTGTTCTGGTTTTTTAGTAGCTATGTTTTCCTAATAGGGCTGTTGTCTCCCAGGTTGAAAGAGTAGCTAGCATGCTGAATTACTTTTTGTTACAACTAGTGGGGCCTCAAAGAAAATCTCTTAGCTTGAAAGACCCAGAAAAGTATGAGTTTAGACCAAAGCTATTACTAAAGCAGGTATGAAAAATCACTTTGTT
>JACFYI010003658.1:439981-451886 GCA_014898755.1 Handroanthus guayacan
AAGAGGCGAGGGAAATTAATGGAAGCTCAGAAGGGTTGCTGAGAAGGATGCTTGAATCACTGAAGAACAAGGAAGAAGACTGAGATTTAGCACATAATTTTTCTATCTTGTAAAAGTTAATAATTTCTTGTCTTTCTAGAGACATGATTCTGCGTTTCTCCCATAATGTTGTTTCTAGGATAATCTTCCTTTTGTTGTTACAATCAAAAGACTAAATTTTGAAACCTGCATAAGCATGGACTACTATGAGTCTATGATCATGGAAGCTAAAATCAAGAAATAACAAGGGCTTGGGGTTATTTGATTTCAGGGTGATGAGGTGATGCTTCAAATTAGTTTACAATTGGGTAGATCTTGAGATCATGCTATTTTGTTCACTGATTGTAGGTGTGTAAGGACCTAAAATTAGAAGTTATTAATTATATTGAGAGCTGTCAAAGGGAAACTCTGTAGATGTTCATGTTAATAGTCTATTAGATAGATATAAAGGCACATTGATAGGAAATGTTGGGAGATTCGAACATATACCCCCTTATGGAAAAGAGAGGAGACGTCACTTTATCAAAAGAAAGATGACATAAAAGGCATTCTCTTAAACAACTTTATCTAGGTTGAACAAGAAATAATAGTAGCTCCTAGTAGAGGTAGAGTTTTGAAAAACTCGTCACCAGTTTTCTATAGGACTCAAATACATGATATGAAATAAAATAAGTCAAATGACCTATTTCTTTTTTACCGTTGCCAAAATGTGCAAACACTTTACGAATCCATGCACTTTGTGTGGCTTGGGCTGGAACCCAACTCAACTAGATTGAGCGAAGCAACTTGCATTATTGGATGGATCGCGCAGACGGGTGATCATGTTGCAGCTACTTCGGCATCATTGATCATATTGCTTTCACACTGTTGAAGGCATATTGTCTCCGGCCTAGTCTCTTATGTACGTGCTCTTTCTTACTTATGATCTCTACGAAGTTACAATGTAATGTTAGAGGATTTTCACAGGTTAGTCCCAATAAACACTAATTTTAAATTAAGATGTCGGCTTGCCTAATCTGTGTCCCATAACCAAGCCAGATAGTCTTGTTTGACTACCCGGAACAAGACCATTGCAAATCTTATGAGGCTGAGAAATGGGTTTAGCGAGCAACCTGCTGGATCCTTAAATTTAGTTTCAGAGTGCAACAGGGTTCCATGGTGTAGTGGTTAGCACTCTGGACTTTGAATCCAGCGACCTGGGTTCGACTCCCGGTGGGACCTCCTTTTTTTACACCACCCCAAAAAGCGGGTGCTAAAATCCTAAAAAAAATGATAACTTACTGTAAAATCAAAACTAACTGTAATTAGCAGAAGATATTTCAGCAACTATTTCCGTAGAAAACAAATAAGCCATAATCTTCGAAGAATTTTGCTTTAAATTACAACCAGCAAAAATATACTGTATTGTACATCACTAACCTCACTAGAATTTGCGTGACACCAAATTCAATAATGTAAAAACTGTTCAGTACTGCAAATAATGTGCGTTTCTAATTTACAAAAGTAATGAACGAATCATCTTTAGTTTAAGTCTATAACACTATATCCAGAAGTCCTTTTCAAACCTTTGAACTTGGCAACAGCTCCTATATGACCAACTTTATCCCATCTTCCTCCTCCAGCATATAGATTCGATACCGAGCAATAAACGCTTGCATTCTCCGGCTCCACATCCAATAGCCATTTTCCTACTCTTTCTCCCATCTCAGAATTTCCATGAATTTGGCAAGCAGCAAGAAGAGAACCAAGAGTTGAAGCATTGTTTGGTCCTAAAGGTACATCTTTTAGAATGTCGTAAGCTTCTTCTAGCCTACCTGATCGGCCCAACATATCCACAATACAACCATAGTGATCGGCTGATGGAATGATCCCGTATCCTTCCTTCATCGAGCTGAAAACATTTAGTCCCTCTTGTATGAGCCCTGTGTGGCTGCAGGCTGAGAGAATCGACTTGAATGTAACTCCATCGGGAGCAATGTTTTCTTGTTTCATTTGGCTCATCAATTCGAGGGCCTGAAAAACATCCCCATGCATGCCATATGCAGCTATCATAGTGTTCCAAGATGACAAATTCTTTGCACCCATGTGCTCAAACAAGTTGCTAGCCATTTTGAGTTTTCCCCATTTGCTATAGGTTGTAATGAGGGAGTTCACTAACGTTGTGTCTTTCTCTAGAAACAGCCGATAAAGACGACCGTGCACACCTTTCACTAAAGTTAAGGATCCGGTCTGGTTCAATGCCTGAAGTAGACATGTGAACGTAACAGCATCAGGGTGTAGATGTTTTTCTCTTTGCATCAGAAGATACAAGGTTATTGCTTCATTAGAAAGACCATGGTTCACAAGACCCGTCATCATTGATGTCCACGTCACTCTGTCTTTGATCTTTATCGTATCAAAGACTTCTCTTGCGCATCCTAGGAATCCACATTTCGCATACATACTTGTAAGTTGATTTGCTATGTCCACATTCGTGTCCATACCTTGTCTGAAAACATATCCATGAATGCATTTGCCCGTCTGAATGCCTTCCATGTCGGATAATGCAGATAGAATATTTATAATCGTACCGGTATTTGGTCTAACACACATAGTGACCATTTCGCGAAACGTCTCTATGGCTCTGAAAACGCATCCATTATGGAGAAAACCAGCAATCATTGCGTTAAACAAAGCATCATCCTTAGCTTCTGTCGTGTAAAAGACATTCGTTGCTGCAGGTAAGTGCTCACATTTAGAATAAATATCGACTAAGGCTGTAATACCGACAAGATCCAGATTGAATCCTTGTCGAAGTATGTGACAATGGATAGACTTTCCTATAAGCAAGTATCCCAAATCTGCACAAGTCAACAATCCATTTGCTAAAGCAATGAAATCAAGTTGACATTCATTGACCATTTGGATGAAGAGCTCAAAGGCTTCCAATGGTTGTCCCAACCGAAGAAGACCAGCTATCAGAGCGTTCCAAGAACCCGTAGTTTTTTTGCTCATATCATCAAAAATCAATGCGCCCCTGTCTGGATCACCACATTTTATATACATATCCATTAGGCTCGTTTCAAAAACTTCATCCAAACAACCGATACATCTTCTCACTGCATAACCATGAATCGATCTTCCCTCTTTCAATGCTCCTAACCTTGTTCCACACTGCAGTAAACTCACTAGTGTTACTCTATTAGGCTCAAAACCATCCCTCTGCATATCTTTTGTAACTCTAAAAGCCTTGTGAGTTTGATGATCACCAGCTTGAGCATATCCAGTTATCATCGAAGTATAAGCAACAACATCTCTTTCAGTTATTTCATCGAACACTTTACCTGCTTCCCGAATTCGATCAAGTTTGGCATAAAACCCAATCAGAGACGAACCCACAAATTGATCAGAACTCAATCCAAATTTAAAAGCATCCGTATGAAGATTCCTTCCAAATTCAGAAGAGCCCAACTCAACACAACCTTTCAACGCAAAAGTGATAGCTGAAGCATGAATCCCGATATTTTTCCGCCTCAAATTTAAATAAAGTCCTAAAACTTCATTGTACTGTTCAGCTCTGAAAAATCCAACAATAATTGAATTCCAAGGAGAAAGATCGTCACTGATTATTTTATTGAAAACCCATTTACATTCTCTCAAGAGATTGAATTTCGCAAGGGAAATAAGAAGCTTGGAGCCCAGAAATACGTTCTGTTCAAGGCCTTGTGTAATCACACAAGCATGCAGCTTTTTCAAAGAGTTCTTATCTGAACAGTTTTTCAAATAGGAAGCAATTTTTTCAGGGAGAGAAAGTGAATGAGAGTGCAGATTTACGCCATGAGATTTAATTGAAAGAAAAAGTTTGGATTTCTTGATGGAAATTAACTTCCCAAAAGAGAGCGGAATCATAATTTTGAAAGAAACTAGTGAAACTATCTGAAAACGATGGCATTCTTGGAATAAACTTGATGTTATGGAAAGATAGGCTCCAAGAACGGAGTTCTCTTGACTTTTTGTAATATTTTCATGTTGTTCAAACAAGGGACCTTGGGAAAAGGGATCGATTTATGTTTCAATAGAAAATAGGGTTTATAAAAATAATTGAAAAAAAAAAAAGAAAGAGAAAAATTGATTCCCAATGACTCTGAAATTCGAACTTTCGACTTATTTGTTTGCAGAAATGAGAGTTCATAATCCAACTAGTATTTTTTTAAGAAAACATACGATACACAGAGTTGTAAAATATTCAAAATACTTTTTTTAAACTGTACCCACAATCAAATAGATCGATTTTTGTGAAACTGAACATGAGTCAACCCAATTTGATCTTCATTGGAATAATTCTCTATCACCTACCCGGAAAACATTTGACGACTCAACTTATATCAGGCCAGCTGTACTAACTTTGATACATGATAGTCTTTGAAGATACTCCTTAATCATATTCAATCGTCAACTAGCAAGTGTACTTTTTTCTCCTTAAAAACGAATAGACAAATAATTGTAAAATGTCAAAGATATTCCTTTTAAATTGAGTCAACAATCAAACAGGTTAGGATGCATAAAATTAAACTTGAGACGTTCCTTGCTAAGATAACCTCATTTGTCCAATTCGAAAATATTTGACATTTTAATTTTTACCACATCAGGTTCGTACTGACTCTAACACAAAATTTCTCCTTCAAAGCAGATAGACCTTATTGAGCATCGAAGGATTTTTGCTGAACAATCCCAACGCCACTATCGCCTAATCGTTGACTTCAGATAATAGTTTACTCGGATCTAGTAAATAGACCATCCAAATCTTGAGATCTACCTAAACCCAAACTACAGTGAGGAAGACCCCTTACAAAGGTCAAGAGCCTTAGGATAAAAATGGTTACATCATAGCCCCGTTCTGAATTCAATGTACAGTAAATCAACGATATAGCTCCTTACAAGACCCTTCAGCCAATGTACTTAGGTAGCTCAAGTTGAGAACACAACACTAACTCTATATCTATTTACAAGAATGATACTAAAGCTCATCCATGAATCAAGGCCTCATAACTAGGACAATTCTTGTCAGCATTTTATGGGAAACGAAAGAAAGGCGTTAGGACATCGCTGCCTAGGTACACGCCTCGTCCTCTTTCCCCATCCCATCAAACTTCTCTCCCCAAGTTGACATACGAGCTGCTCTGATTGCATTGAGGAAGGTGTTTTTGTCGTAGGAGATGTATTTGAACCTCCCAAACGCTTCCTTCCCCTACCATTCCTCGTCGAGGTCCTCTGAGAGAAACCTAACTCTTCAAATGTCTGAAGATCCTCAGTCACTTCAAGACGGGACAACGTAACCAAACCGGGAAGTATGTCCTTTTGGAAGTCCTTTCGTTGTCTCCCTCTTCTTGATAGCCCTCTTCGGGACTGATTGGGCAATGTACCATTCCTTTTTTCGTCATCACTGGGATTGTTCGACAAAACCGGCAAGTAATGATAACGTTCTTCTTCCTTAGTCTCTTCCAACTTTAATGTCATGAACTCGAAGTCATCCATACCATTAGGAATGGATTCTTCTTCGTCACAGTGAGAAGAAATTATTTCCGCGAACCATTTGAGACAAGCATCATCATCATCATCCACTGTATTGTGTTTCTCAGACATAGACATCGCGAGGATGGCCTCAGCTGCAATTTTATCGCATTCTTCACAGGACACTTCAGATGGTCCTTGTGAAACATCCGTTTTCTCAGATTCTTTAGGGCATGCGTCCGTTTCAGATTCTATAACGGCCGGAGCCTCCAAGTCGATCTCTGTGGTCGCGATTTTCACAATAGCTTTTGGGAGAGAGGGTGCTGATTGAGCATCCTCGTCCAAAGACAAGTTCAAGTCGATATGATGCTTCAAATCGGATATATAGTTATTTAATCCTTTATGTAAAACAACGTTTTCGGTTTCAAGCTGATTCTTCTGAACATCTTCATCCATATCGACTTTTCTATCAGAAATCGGAAAACCAAGAATCTTTTTGGCACCGGTGCCATCATTGATCTCATTGATTCGATCTTTTCTGTCAGCAATTTCAGCTTTCTTGAAAAATTTCTCGGAACAATTCTGCAAGGAGTCGAGATTCATAAAGTAAGAATTCGTCAGTCCTTTGCTTTGATCACCACTACCTTGTGAATTTCTAAGAAACCAGGGTAAATTTTCCTCATGACTTCGAGAATCTGCAAGCATAGTATGATGTTGAGGAACCATCAGTTGAAGCTTCTCGGAATTCTCTGAATCTTTTTCTAAAACTTCGGCAGGCTTCTTTCCACCAAGTTCAAGATTTCGCATGCAAGAATTAGCAATGTACAAGGATGACTCAAAGGAGACAACTCGGTGATTTTCGTGATCATGTCTGATATTCAGATCCAAAATACTTGTTTTGTCAGAAGCCACTTCGACAGGATCATCATTTCCTTCAGAAATTTCAACCCCAAATATTTTCCTTTTTCTCCCGGATAGTGATGTACCGATATCTAATGGACAATTTAGAAACTCTTTTCCACTCCTTTCGTTTCTTGATTGAGGAAACGCACATGACTTGCCGGCAACAGAAGTCCCTGGAAAATTAACTGAATCAAATACAACACCAAAGGAAAAAATGTCTATTGTTGTTTTTATTACAAAATTCATGTACTTCATAAATCGTGAAATAAATTTTTTCGACTGAACAAGCTTTGCAATAAAATGTGGAAAAATGTCAACAGAAATGCTTTATGGGCTTACCAGCATAGTCATCAGACGGTTGCTCTTTTCCACTCCTTTCGTTTCTGAATCCCAGAATACTCCGAGAACTTTCCCTGTTCGTCCTGTCTATAGAATTTTGAAAGAAATGTTTCATCACAAGATTAACGTTTGAACCTGAATATGCAGATACTTCTCCTCTTGGATTCGTGATTCTGAAGTCCTCTACATGATTGGTTCTTTTGAAGTACAAATCAAAAGTCGAAGAATCACGGTTACGTTGAGGTGTCTGAACAGCACCAAGAGACAACTTAGTATCTCTATCACAAGATGTACTTCCAAAACCAAGCAATTTAGGGAATCTTTCTTGCATGTCATAGGTTCCGTTCGGGAAGGTGCTGCCCTTAGACAACCAAGGTTCAGACTTCCTCAAACTTCTCGTATCATGGGTCGGAGGAAAAAGGGGTACACTTTTACAATCGAGAAAAGTAGTGCGTGATGTAGACAGACAACCACCCAATGAAGAAGAATGAATGGAATTCCATGCTCTTTTTGCATCTTCACGAGGAATGGGAGAGAAAAAAGTGCTTGACCGAGACTTGTCTTCATTCATGTTATCTTTATTTATTTCTCTCTTTTTGATTTCGTTCATCAGCTCTTGTTGTCTTCCATAGAGACGGTGCAGTTCTCGAAGCTGAATAGTGAAACATTGAAAAAGAATATGATCTGTTGTAAGAATCTAACCAATGCATAAATCCAGGCCATGAAGCTTAAAGAAAGGCCTGACATTGCTTTTACTAGCAGCTTTCCACTTTTTATTTGAAATTCACTAGAGAAAATTTGAGATAGCGAGATTTTAAGCTAAAATTCATAAAAATCTTAAAGCACCTCACTTCAACTTTACCATCAAAAGCATTGGATGAAAACATTGAAGTTTTGAAAAATCACTTATTGCTGCAAACAACGACGACTATCTGCTTTTTATCATTTCTTGGCTTGTAGTTTCATTCACTTTCAACTTTTACAACTAACTTCTCAACTTTTCTTGATGAAAATCACTTCATTCCAAAGTAAAAGCAAACACAAAACACCCCCATAATACTATTCTCTCACTTTACTGAACAGATTGAAGTTCATTAGTTTCTTATAAATTCAGGAGTAAAATGACTCATACCTGATCCCTGAAAATCGATTCGTGCTCGAGAATCGTCTGCCTCACTTTCTCCAGGTCGTATCCCAAATTTTCACACATCCGGGACATGAACGAGTTAGGATTCTGGCCATTTTGTATCTGGTTTTCACTATATAATGACCGTATACCATTGTTTGTGCTTCCATCAAGATCAATCGCAGAAAGATACTCCCGTAAAAACGCATTAGTTTGTATTTTAGTTCCCATTCCTACAATCAACATGGAGCAGAGCTACTTTTACCAAAAACACATTTTGAACTAGCTCAAGAAAGACAATAACAACAACAACTAATGTCAAAACAAAGCAAGTACAGTTCATTTTAATAACCACAACCTCAGAAAAATACCACAACCTTTTTCTTTCTTGAAAAGATGTTAACCATAACCATGTAGTTTAAGAAACAAATACACTTCATGTTCTAATGTGGCATGAATACATATCACTACATCTCCGCACGTCGACATTGTAAATTTACCAAAATGCCACTAGTGAAAGAAGGGTTCACGTCACTTTTACCAGGTTATGATCCGGACCCAAAAATCCGCCACCTACTCTCAGAACAATGAAAATGGCCATTTTTCAGCCTATAAGTAGGAGAAGTATACTCCTTTTTACAATTACACGATCACTTCAATTAAATGCCGTATTTATTTTAATTTACTCTCCATATTGACTGACTTGAGCATTGTCGAGTTTTCACTGGGCCCACTAAGCCAGCTAAAATAGGAGAAATACTCATTTTTACAGTACACAATCACTTTAATTACCGCTGCATTTATTATCATTTACTCTCTATACTAACTTGAGTATCGGAGAGTTTTCGCTGGGCCTGCAATGCGGCCTAACTGTGAAAACGGATCGATTCGAGCTTAATCATTTCGACTAGAAGAAAACCTTCACCACAATCATTCTCCTAAAGAGATTTACAACATAAATTTTCTTTTTAATTCATAACAAGAAAACCATAAATTTTCTTTATGCCCAAAGTTTGAAACACATATAATTGCAATGAATTGAGCAATTAATACATATACAGAGAGCACTGAAACAAAATCATACCAGATGAAGAACCAAGAACAAACTTTCAACTTCACAGAAAGACAAAAGAAAGGAAAAGGAAAAAAAAAAAAAAAAGAATATAAATGCATATACAGAACAAGAAACCAAGAAAAATAAAACCCATAATCAGACAAGAAAAAATAAAACGATTCAAAAAAGAAAAAAAAAATTCAAGAATTAAGGTAAATAAGGTATAAACAAGAATTACCTCAAACTCAGATTCTGTGTCTTGACTTCTTTAAATCCAGAGTGCCAAAATTATCTGCTACAAAGAAAATTACTCTCACAAGATTGAATTCTCTAACAAGAATCTCTGTACAGCCATTGGAGGACCTTCAAAAGAAAAACCGACAAAAGAAAAAAGAGAGAAAAAATCAACCCCACAGACCAAAAAAAGAAAAAAAAAATAAAAATCAATTCCTGATCACTATGAGCAGAAAAAATGCAGGGAGATCCAAGATGAGATCTCTCTTCGTACAAAACAGAAACAAGAACAAGTGTTTTTGCAAAGAACAATGACTTGAAATTTGTCAACATGTGGACTCACCTTAGTTCTATGTACTTTTCTTTCTCCTCTGGCTTTAGAATCAATGATTTCTTTCCCATTTGGCCATACGAGAGTTTGATAATAGTACAGATAGAAAAAAATAAGAATAAAAACAGATATCTGAGGGAATATATTAGTATTATTTCTTGGAGATTTTCTTGGTTTTTAGGATGTGAAAAGGCATGGGTATCTGTAGGACATTTATTGCATTTTTCAGATTCTTTCACCCTTCATGCTTTTTGGGCTACACATATTTTTAAATCTGTTTTTATTACCGAGTGATTCACGTTGTGACATCTCTAACTCTAAAATAAAATAATTTTAAAATTTTATTTCAATTATTTGTACTATATTCTTTTAAAAAATGCCATTTTGTGTTTTAAATTATGATAGCAAATTTTGATTTCTTATTTTTTTACCCATATTTATACTATCTACGCTATTATAAAGAAAAAATTTATTTTTCGTCTAGAATGAAAGTCAGGATATCAAATTTTGACTTTTTATTTTTACCATTCACAATTATAGCCGTTCCTTAATAATTTAAATACACTGGATTGCGTTCAAAATTGCTAATATAACAATGCACCCTTCCTTCAGCTATTATTTTTGCATCAAACGATTATATTTTTAGTTAGAAATAAATAAAATAAATTTTTAAATAGTATTTTATATGTGCGATAATTACATGCCAAACTAACAAATATAAAAAACTAATATAAAAACAAAAAAATTTCATAATTTTTGCATTTTTTGAAAATGGGATTCTTTTTTAATTAAAAAATAATAATTTTTTGAAAAATCTTGGAAAATTTATGAGGGAATGGGACACATGATTTAACTTGCAACAACAAATGCAACTCTCAACAGTTTTCTAAAAGCATCCAACTGACCACATCGACCAGATCGTGTCCCACGCGCACGGCTAGCGACTGAAGGATATTCTCTGCAGGTGAAAGTACAGTGATCCAGAGAAGTGTACGACGAGGATCTATGTTGGAAAGTGGATTTTACGTGCCGATCGGCGCGTGGTGGAAGGATGTAACTTAGATTGACCCGTAGATTGGCTATTTCATGGGAGAATTACAACGACCCAAGTGGTGGAGAAATAAGATATTTATTTAGTATGGATAAGGACCTCGTTAATGTCATTTTTTAATGATTATTTTTTATTTACAAATTCAAATAGTTGGTGAGACAATTCTATAAAATATTATTTGGAATTATATAAAATTAATGTTAGGATTTGTTTTGCTAGCGTTCTTAAAAAATAAGATCTCCATGATTAATTATGAAGTCGAGATCAAAGATAATGCATTATAAATTCAGTATAAATTAGGTAAATACAGGTGAGACCTTGATACTTAGGGAGTATTTGCAAAAAAAATTATTTTTTGAAAAAGTGAAAAGTTGTGAGTGTTTGGAAATAATATTGAGAAGTAGAAAAAAGTAGAAATTAAAGTGCTTGAGAAAAAAATAGTGGAAGTGCTTTTGTTTTATGAAAATTATTGATATACTCTTAAACAAAAAAGGAGAAAAAGAGAAGCTAGTAAATTAAAATTTGGGATTGGGTAATTTTGGAATATTAATTTTTTTTTTTTTCCAAAGGAGAAGCTAGTAGAAAAAGGTTGAGAGATGCTCTTGCTTTAAGCTATTTTTTGCTTAAGTTTAGCAATTTTAAAAGCAATAGCTCCTATCTCAAGACACTTCAAAACTATTTCTTTTTTTTCTAGCTAAAATAACAACGCATTTTGAATTTCTAAAAATTGCATCTCTCCCTGGAAAATAATAACAGATGTTTAGATATAATTTGGGGAGAATGTTCCTTAAAGATGGTCATATTAATTATATTAAAAATAGTTATTACATCTTGATATAATTTTTTTAAAAAAAATTTAACGATTTTATTTTTGCAATAATTTTATTTTTAAAATTATTACTTAAAAGAAAATCTGACACTACTCTTAATTAATTACTACTTATAGGAGCAGTAATAATATTGTAAAAATGGTCAATAAATGATATTAAGACAAACGGGGTATTAAAACAAGATGTAATAAAACTATGAGAGGGGACATTTTCTTACCTACCCTGATTTAAACAATTAAATTTTCAATTTAATTGAAATGATAAATTAATTAATAAGCTATTAATGTTTACAGCTTCACCACAAAACATGAGCATTAATAAAAAATAAAGGCAACAGAAGGACAATATTCTGCCACGCCACTTAAGGGGACAAATGGGCATCAAGAGAAATTATAAAAACTAAAATAATATATTTCTTTTATTTAAAGAAAAATTTGCTTTTAATGAAAATTCAAATGGGATTTTTTATTTTAATTAAAATTGATTAAATGAGTGTGTATTATTTTAT
>JACFYI010003658.1:477684-490842 GCA_014898755.1 Handroanthus guayacan
ATATTACTTATCAGCATGCGTGTACTTTTTCTTTTGTTAATTAATTTATATTACTTATTAGCATATGTGTACTTTTTCTTTTATGATATGATAGCTTATATTAATTAATTTATATTTCTAAAACAAAATAAATTACAAATATATGAACACGTATTTTTATAAAGTCATTTTTTAATTTAAAATAAGTCACGGTCCTTATTTAAACTAACAATTCTGATATACTTTATGCAATTGCCTAAATTTTATTTTTGAAAAATTAAAAATATTTATTTACTTTTTAATAATCATTAATATTGCTTAATTATTGAATATTTAACTTTAATTTATTATATAAAATAATATGATTGAAAGATAGATTTGGAGAAAATAAAATTGGAAAAACAAAAAAGAAAAATTATAAGTAAAAAAAAAAAAATTGAATAGCAAAACAAATATTAAAAAATTAAAAAAATATTTTATCTTTATTTTCTATAATTACTCTGTAATTATTTTTTAGAATAGAGTTCATTTTGTCCATCTACCATACCTAACTATTTTTATTTAAGTAACATAGCTTAGTGCTAACCTATTAATTTCCATCATTAATATTAAAAGTAAATTCTAATAATCACGTCAAACTCACATCACATCCAGCCTGGTGTTCAAAGTTCTATATATATAATATGTATTGTTTTCCCGTAATATTTCTACATTATCATCGTCATCATTTACTTACTTCAAGTGCGACTACCTACAAATTACCTATCAATGTGCGTATACTTTTTCTTTTACAACATGATAGCTTCTATTAATTAATTTATATTTCTAATAATTTATATTTGCCTTTTCTTTTACGACATGATAGCTTTTTTAAGACATGACAACTTCTATTAATTAATTTATATTCTATATAGCTTTTGTTAATTAATTTATATTACTTGTCAGTGTATGCACTTTTTCTTTTACGACATGATAGCTTATATTAATTAATTTATATTTGTAAAGTAAAATAGATTATAAATATATGAAAAGGTATTTTTGTAAAGTCACATTTTTAAATTTAAAATTAGTCACGCCCCTTATTTAAACTAACAATGGTGGTATACTTGATGCATGTACCTAAATTTTATTTTTGAAAAATTAAAAATCTTTATTTATTTTTTAATGATATTTAATATTTCTTAATTATTGAATATTTAACATTAATTTATTATGTAAAATAACATGATTGAAAAATAAATTTGGAGAAAATAAAATTAGAAAAAAGGAAAAATTATTACTAAAAAAATTGGAATAGCATACAGATATTAAAAAATTAAAGAAAAATACTTTATCTTTATTTTCTATAATTACCCTATAATTATTTTTCAGAATAGATTTCACCTTGTCCATCTACCTAATGATGGAACAGACCATTATACTTTATATATAGTATAGATAAGTGACAACCTTTTATAAATTCATATCTTTTTTAAGAGGTGTTTGCATTTCTATAGATAAGTTTTCATTCTTTTTTGATGGAAATAAAGGTTGGGTTGGAATAACTCGATGTGACTATCCTAACTAAAGGAATTCAACCTTTACGAAATGTTCCGTTCACCAAAGTTGGCTGGGACAACACCCAACTAAGTAAGTCTTCATTCATTTTGTGAGATACATACAAAAATATTGCACATATCCTTTCTCGTTTAAATACTTTCTCTATACTTTTTATCACTTCTTTAAAAATTCTACAAATTGTTGAAATATATTTTCTCATCTAATGAGGCAAAGGTGGAATTATAAGGCAAATGTGGCATTATTAAGTTTGTTGATTTTCTTATTTGATTGCACATTAAGAATTTTTGAAGGTACATTATCTTTTAAGAATTGACATCGATTCTGTTTGCACCTAGACAACAACAAAATTCTACTACAAAAAATGCAATTTCGCGTACTTTAAATTGAGTTTTTTCTTTTACTTTTCTCTTTTTAAAATTATTTAATTTAATAAAATTTATTGTATTTATTGTGTATTCGGTATTATATTTTTCTGTCATTCACCGAATGCTCATACTAATAAGTGGACCCCCCTTTCACAAAAAAATAAATAAATAAATTCCGTATTGTACATGAGAAGCGTGAGAGGGCTCATTTCGTAATTACACTCATAACCCCTCACAATCTGTCCTACACAAGACGTACCAAATTCAATTTCAAGAAATGGACGACTGAGATACGCGTCAGGTGGGCACTGAAATGATGCGGCCCCTAGAATACAACCAACATCACCAACCTTGTCTCCATAATGCTCTTAAAGATACGTGGATATGCCCAAAGCCCACGAACAAATTTTGTGATTTCACCTACCACTTCTCAACTACTACAGAAAACCAACCCTCGCGCAAACGCAAAGCAAAGTAGCGACATAAGCTTCCACTTTCGTATTAGCTTTTACAAAACGCGTCCTTTGATTCCCTCCCCTTGTTGTATTCTCATTTGCGCCACCCATTTGTTTATTGTTATTTTTTTCAAAAAAACTTACTTGTTTGGCTGGAAAAATGGAGGCCAAGCTGTTGAGAGCTGCCTCTTCGTCTGTTCTTGCTCCCCGTCATTCCAAGATTTCGAGGCCCAGTAGCGTTTTTGCCGACAGAACGTTGGGTACAAATTGTAGCTTTCGGGTTGAGAATTCGAGGTTTTCGAAGAATGGCATTCTGGTTGTTCGAGCTTCTGCGGCTACCGTTGGGTACGATTTAATGGCTTTTTGTTGCTGGGTTTTGTTTTATTTTTTGCTTTTATTGGGTTATCTGAGTTGGTTTTGTTTTTGTATAATGTTACTGGTTGATAAATGGTATCAATTCAGTTTGAATTTTTTGTTAAATTGTGGGGAAAATTGCTGATAAAACTGATGGTTTTTTTTTTTTTTGTCTATGGCGTGAGTTCTCATGTTCTGTTTGCAATGTAGATGACATGATGGATTCTGGGATAGTATAATGTAAGAATTTCAATTCAAGTTAGTCATGATAAAAATTTAAAAGAGGTCCTTCATTCTTTGAAATTTTTGTTTCTTTTTTTTTCATGGAAATTATACACCAAAGAGAAAAGCATTTGAAGGATTTTTTTATGCTATTCCTTCATATTTGTCAACCGTTGTAGGCTAACGTAAATGTAATAAATTGCCGTGGATGTTTAGCTCTCTTATTGGAAGTGCCCTGAATATTCAACTTGGCAAATTGTTGATGCAGATCATACTTCCAACTATATTCGAAATTCTTTTTAGTCCCGTATGTCCTGATTGAACTAGGTTTTTCCCCAGTGATGTATTTCGAGCAGCATAATTTTCAACCATCTTGAGATGTATGAGATAGAAGCTGTTTGTCTGATCTTTTGATGTAGTTATGTTCTGTTCCTTTTCTATTATGGATGTCATGAAAATGGAATGGGTCGTAGTTGCAGTGAATGCTAATGAAAAAACATTTTTCTAGTTGTTGTGGCATGATCATGACGTGTTGACTAAGAAAAGGACGTGTTAGTTATAGATGTTCGTTTTGGAAGCATTGATCTCTTTGTTGTTGACATAACACGAGAAAATCTAGTGCTTGTCTAAATTCTTATGCAAGTTCTATGGCCCAGTCAATCAAATTTGTTCTTATGGCAATCTTGTTTCTTTTCAGATTGCCAACAAAAGGTAGGGTCGACGAGACTCAGCGCTACACTCTTGATGGGATCAGAAACTCCTTGATACGCCAAGAGGATAGCATTATTTTCAGTCTAGTCGAGAGAGCTCAATTTTGTTACAATGATCCGACATATGATCCCAACGCTTTTGTTATGGATGGTTTTCGTGGCTCGTTGGTTGAGTACATGGTGAAAGAAACAGAAAAGCTTCACGGGAAGGTATACCGAACCTTTGGACCTTTCTCAACCATTTGAATATTAAAGAATATATATATCCACTTGGCGATTGATATAGGTTGGAAGATACAAGAGTCCTGATGAGCATCCTTTCTTCCCGGATGAGTTACACGAGCCATTGTTGCCGCCACTGGAGTATCCACGGGTAAACTATGGATGTCTTATCACTTATTTAGTTTGCGCCACTGTCTCTAAATGAATTGAGTTGAGTTGAACATGCTACTGTTTAAGTTTGTTTAAAATTTTTCTTCAGTTCTAAAATTTTTGTTTCAGATTGGTGTGGTTACTAATAGAATCGAGTTTGAACAAACTGTATTTACTGGAACATGGGTCAAGCTCGAGTAGTTTGATTTCTATACACATATTTTATCATCTTTGATTAGGTCAGTGTAGCTCCAGACAAGCTATATGTCTTATCAAATGAGGTGTTTAAGCTTGGTTTGTTTAGTGAACTGAGCTGAGACAAGCTTTTAATGATCGATCTTGATTCAACTATCTCGTAGTTTCATTTATTTTTCATCAGCTCTTTCATGATCAATTCGACTCTTAAGAGAGGATGTTGTTTGAACTCTTACAGGTTCTGCATCCCGCAGCAGATTCAATCAACATCAATTTCCAAATATGGGCCATGTACTTTAAGAACCTCCTCCCTAGACTAGTTAAAGAAGGCGATGATGGTAATTATGGATCTGCTGCAACTTGCGACACAATTTGCTTGCAGGTATACATAGTGTGAGGCAGTATCTTAACTGAAAAAGTAGAGGAAATGAGTTAGTTAGCACATTATTTTTCAGTCAACTTATTTGGCAAGCGTCTCTACTGTGGCTTCAGATAAATATCACAGTCCTTATTTGTATCTACGTTTTGGATTTGGCTGCCGTAAACTTACCTAAACAATAAAGCCCAACACAGGCAGATTTCGTAATTAAAAAGCTTTATATTTGCCTTCGATCTCATTTACCAGCTTTTATGTCGATTGGACTGGGTAACTTGTGTTACATGATCAAAAGCCAACAGATATCATCTCTGCTAAAGATAGGATTGTATACTTGAGATATCGTCCTAAATATATATTAATGTAAATGTATATCTGGAACTTACGTTAAATTACGTTTGGCATGAGGTCAGTACATATGCATACTGATCAAGCTGGTTTGAACCTAATAAATGATGAAATATTTGTAAATAATTAAGTTTTTCGAGCTCAAGCCAATGGCTTGCACACAATAAAATGATCGAGCTCAAGCTAAATTTGAGCTTATGGGTTGAACACATAATTCAAACCAAACGAACAGAGCTGAGCTGAGCCAATTTTCCTCATCTGAGTTCGAGCGAAAAAATAGCCTTGGGTCGGCTTGCTTACATCCCTTGCCTGGTGGTCTTTCATCTTACAAATAGTAAGAATTTACTCTTTGCTCACTAAATTTGCAGGCCTTGTCAAAGAGAATTCACTACGGCAAATTTGTAGCTGAAGCAAAATTTCGCGAGTCCCCTGATGTCTATAAAGCCGCCATTAAAGCACGAGTAAGTTGATACTACTAGTCTTTACCTGTATATGCATACTAAATATAAATTTTGTTACAATTGTTCATCAAATACATTATGCCACCTTTGCAGGATAGAGCACGATTGATGGATTTGCTTACATATCCAGCTGTTGAAGAGGCAATTAAAAAACGAGTGGGGATGAAAACCAGAACGTACGGGCAAGAAGTTACTGTGAATGGATGTGTAGATAACACCAACACCAGTCCCGTCTACAAAATAAATCCGAGCCTAGTTGCTGATCTATATGGCGTCTGGATCATGCCGCTCACAAAGCAAGTCCAGGTTGAGTATTTATTGAGACGACTAGATTAGATTACACGACGAAACATCTTCAGAAAATGGTCTCTGCAATATTATTATATTGATCTATTTATAAGAAACTTAACTTGAATGAATTATGAGTTCATCGTGTTTATAATTTAAACGCATTATATGATCATTGTAAAAAAGGTGAGAAGGTGGTTGTGAAGTGTTCTATAGTTTAAGGTATTGAGGGAAGTTTTAGATTTTTGTGCAAATTCTTGCATTTGTGGTATGAGTTGTGTTGAAGGGTCCTTCTTTAGATATGTTTTTGCTTGTCTGAATAGAACAAAGGAATTATAGGATAGTGGGCTGAAAGTCTGAAATGTGTATGTTCCCCTGAGTTTTTTTTCCTTTGGTCAAGTTGACAGTCTTGTTTTAAGCACCTTTCTCTCTTTCAAAATATGTTACGTTCCCAGGTACAGATATTTGTACATGGAAAGTATATATATTTACAATCAAGCTGTTTTATAAAAAAATATTTAATATGCTTGGCGTGAGAGATACAATGTGTGGAACCCTTGAGAGATACAATGTGTGGAACAAAGGGTTCGGCCAGCGAAGTTTGACTCGATTTGCTAGAGAATCCGGATTGAGATGACTTATATAATAATAGAATTAGGGATGGCAATTTGACCGTGCCCCGTGCCCTTGTGAGGGTTTTTCCCACATGCGGGGTGGGTGCGGGTTCATGGTAAACCCGCCCCGCCCCGATATATTATAAAATATATATTATATATTATAATATATAAGAGTTTATATATTATATATAATATAAAAAAAAATATTACCAAAAATATAGAGTGTCGTATCCCTTGTTGCCACCCCTAGATCATGGAATAATTATCTAAATAGTACTGAGGTTTTATTTAATGATAGAAATATTTTTTTGTACTTTAAAAAATTACAATAATACTCTTGTTGTTAGTTTAGTTAATGGAGAATTTTAAAGAAACGTGTGAATATTTACAACTAGAAGCTTCGGAAATCCAACATATTGACCGAAAAACTATATGCAAGTATTATGTTAATCTAATATGCTTAAGTTTTTGGTAGGTCTAATTGTCATGTTACATTTAGACAGTTGAATTAACGGTATGGGATTATTGAATCAAATTGTGTTTTTAATAATTATGTCAAATTTTGGCTAGTATTGAGTTAATTATGTCAAAAATAATTAACTCTTAATTTATTTATTTTAAATTAAAAATTTATAAGAATTAATATTAATATACGAAAAGTAAATTATGATGGGGGCTTTATGGTAGAAAATAAATGACATCATTTATGATTCAACTTCTAAGGTCGGTGTAGGTTTTTTTCTATTGGCATTTGTATTCATTTTTCCTTTCTCTAGGTGTCAATGTATTAATATGAATATTGTGAAACATCAATTTTGATGCGCTCCATCATATGACTGTGCTGTACGATCATATCATCATCTTATAAATCAGAATTTTAGTCGACTCGATAAGCAATATTTAAATTATAGGTGAGTTCAGGTTAGGTTTTGAGTAACCTAATAAATGCAATAATATACGATAATATTATCGGGTGACCTATCAACCAACCTAAAACTTTTAATAAATTCATAAATAATTGTTGATGACGAAATATAACAAAATATTTTTTAAGCTTTTGGTTGAAAATAAAATGATATAGATTTTTTAAATGAATTATTGAATGAAAAATGACCACAAATTAAAATTGGTTGGGTTGTGGATTTGCAAATAAATAGGTTGATTGGTTAACTTGTTTTGTTTCCGAATTCACATGAGTTAATACTCCAGGTTGAGTTTAGACTTTGAATTGAGGCTTATCGGTTTGTTACTATTCAAATTGGATTTGAATTGAGCAAAATATCATTATATTTTTACATCAACTCAATATGAACCAACCCAACATGACTCCACTTTGACCCCTACCTCTCAAGCATATTTATCGCCTATCCGACTTATGGGGCGACTCAATGCATTAGTGTTCGATCTCAATTAGCATGATTTTTTTCAGTATAGAACCCATGATGAGGAAATGTCATTGAATTACATTTATTATTCATTGCATGCATTTTATTAATATTTTAACTAATAGAATCGAACTTGAGTTGAGTTTCAAATTTGATTAGTTTTCGTAGCTTAAATTCAAATACTTTCGAGTTGAATATTAGAAGATTTTAAATTCGTTCTTGGGTTTAATGTGTACCTTTTGTGGTTTTTTGGGGTGGTGGAAGAGCCCCAACCCATGTTGTGTCGTGTCATTCATCGTATAGACCCGAAATCTGGCCCACTATTGTCTTATGAAATTCCATGCTTTTAAATTTGTAATGACCATAAAATTTCTAGTGTAATTAAATTTTGGAGCCATTATGTCCTATGATCACTTACAAATACGAAAAGACAAAATTATAGCTACAACTAATGTTAAATACCCAAATATTTCAAGATTCACTTCCTTTATGCTTAGGGATGACAAAAAAATTTACAATTTCAAGGTCTTCGTAGAGATCTTTGAATTTGAATCCTTGAAACCAGGGATTTTTTCCCCCAGGGATGGGGATGGGAAAAATTCCCCCATGGCTAGTTCCAAGATGGGGATGGGGACCACACCCCGCGCCCTACGGGTCCACTATCCCGTCAAAAATAAAAAAAAAATTATTTTACATATATGATATATATCATAAATTTGTATAATAAATATATATTATAAATATATAATTATATATTATATGTAATAAAATATAATTTATATTTACGTATATAGTGTGTGTATTTATTTTTTATTTTCTATTTGTTTCACTTTAAATTATAATGATAATAAAATATAAGTAATAAGTATATAACTTAAAAAACAAAAGAAAGAAAAAATAAAAAAATGGGGATCCTCGCAAGGATTTGCAGTGAGTTGTGGGACGAGGATGGCGGCCAGAAATTCCCTACGATTGGGATTTGGGACGAGAATGGGGGTAGGAATAGGGTTCAGGGATGGGGGGATAACTCCCCACTCTCACCCTACGCAGGTGCCATCCCTATTTATACTTATACGTAATATCATCTTATAATGCCACTTAAAAAAGGTATTACTATTTCACACTAAGCTAACACTATAAATATGTACCTTGAAAAGATTAAGACAAATATAATCATTTTCTCAGTGTTTTGCTTAGCTTAAGTTCATAGTATTATTATCTTAGTTCAACCTTTACTAACTTAAATATTTAAGGATTGTGGTCCGAATCGTCCAGACAACCCTAGAGTTATTTCTCTATTTTCATTATTAGACCTAGTACTAATATTATTTTGATTAATTGAACGGATGACAATGCACCATGTGAGATAGAATAAAAAGTCTTCTTATCTCCTACAAATTGTCAAGTGTTGCAAGGTTGTGGAAACCTAAAATATTAGCTTAATGGTGATGATTATATGAAGATTATATTTAAGAAAATAATTTAAGGAAAAGAAGTGAGAAAATAGGGGTTTAAACAAACTGTCACGCAGATTAAGGCTTGAATTAAGGAGGATTAATTTAATCTCCTCTACCTATCACAATGCCTGAGAATTTTAGTATTTTTCATGTAGTACGGATTAATAGCAAGTGGAGGGATAAGTAATTGAAGTAATTGACTTTTGGGATGATTATTTCTACCCTCCTTAAGCTTTACCATAATTATTAAAATATGCCCTAATGTTTGGATAATTATCATTATATCCCTTAATACACAGTACAAATAATGAATAATTACAATTACATCCCCTAAACGTATTAATAATTACAATTAAATCCCCTGGACTGATACATAATATTACAATTACATTCCCTCATCAAGGGAGTGTACTTGTAATGTTTAGATTTTTCAGATAGTGTAATGGTAATTATCCAAATCTCAAAAAATGCAATAATTATTATCCAAACATTAGAGAATATTTTGGTTATTATAATAAACCTCGAATGTTGAGATAATTGTACCTTGACTTTTTTGTTTCTTTTTTTGGATAAGCAATTGACTTGGCAATCAACAGTCATCATTTAACTAGCTTTTCCCTCCTATTTCTAGTTTGACAATTAAAATAAAAAACGTTAATTAATTAAAATCAACAACTTTTAAAAGCTTATCTCTTTTTTTAATATGCTATTACAAATTTGTAAATAATTAAATCAACACATAGCATGTGAAGTATGTAGAAGTTGAATAAAAAAGGAAAAATAAAAGAACCAGTGAGTTGTGCAACTGCAGTTTGAACGTTGGTAAACAACAGATTAAAATTTCAAGGGAAGAACAGAGACATAAAATCTTACTGAGTTCAAAGAAATTACTGAAATTAATATTGATTCTTACCATTAGATTTAGATTGTATTTGGTTGGAATAATGATAAAGAAAAACGGAATGCAGAATACTTCATTTGCATTATATATTACTCTGTGTGGTCACCAATAGAAGTCATTTTGTATTGTTGCGATCAGAGACGGAGCCAGAAATTTTGATTGAGGGAAGATTGGATTTTTTTTTTTTTAAGTTTTATATTTTTTCCTATTTATTTATCAGATATATAAAAGTATGAATTTCAATATTTTGAGGGAGGGAGAGCGACTTTTGTAATTTTAGGGATGTCAAAATTATAATTTTACTTGAAATTTCAAAATTTTGAGGGAGAACAATCCCCCCAACCACCCATGTGACTCTAGTTGCAAGTTGCGAATGCTATTTGGCTGAATAAAGAGATGAAATCAAGAAAAGATAGAAATATTAAAATATTAGTTCGAAGCCAAGAAATGGCAGAACAAAAGTTCTATGAATTCACAAAAACTCAGTTAAATAAAAACGAAGAATTAGATATCAAAGCAGTTAGGTTAACTAGATGAATCCTATGATGGAATAATTAAGCAACCAGAATGCATTGATTGATCATATCATGTATCATTTCTTGTCGTTAGTACAAAGAACTTATCATATGAATCCACTGGTTTATCCTACTTTAGTTATTACTACTGCATTGGCCGTGGGACTATTGGTCCTGAAATCGGTGAAGGACAACTACAGATTAAACCGTCAAAGATATTGCATGGCAGTCCTAACCATAGTTATCTAATACTCTCTTTTGCCTAGAGTACCGCGAATTGATACTTGCATACTTTTGCTTATTGGCACTCTTTGATACTCGAATTGATACCCTAAAATTAGCATACCAAATATATATTAGTTTTCTATAATATTATACGGTACTCAAATTGGTATTTTAAAATTTGCATACCAAATCATTGAGCATCTTACCTATTAGTCTTAGTTTAAGAGAAATCATCCGTATGTTGGATTTTGTATCATAAAGAGTAGAGATTTTTTTCTTCAAAAATTAAATCAAGCACTAAACAACTCCTCTTTAATAATTATATTATCCTTTTTCAAAATATTATTAATATTGACAAATATCTTTCTACTTTATTTGAAAGTTTAACTAAATTATTCAAGTATATTACGTACCAGAAAAACATACCAACTAAACCTACCTCTAGTGTATCGCATTTTTTAGAGAACAATATACCGCGTACCAAAGAGTACCACGAATTTGGTAACTATGGTCCTAACGAGGAAGATTTTCTATTCCATCATGAAATTAAAGAATGGGTTATTTTAGAAAGTCAGAAAGTTACAGATCTGCACTCGAGCCCACATGCTCCATTGCCTGGTCATTATAACTGCTCTATATATATATATATATATATCTTGTTTGCTTCCTTTCCCTTGCATAGAGTTGGCATACAATTTGGGAGTTGCTTATTTCTGTGAAAAAAATGGCGGGTCTGCGGAGGGGCATTGTGTTTGCGATGGTGGCACTGATGTTCGCGGAAGTGATGTTGCCGGAGGTGGAGGGGTGGCGCTACATAGTCGGTGGCAACATGGGCTGGTCCTCAAATGTGAACTACAAAAATTGGGCCCGGGGAAAACACTTCTACAAAGGGGATTGGCTATGTAAGATCTCTTTTCTTTTAATTTCAGATCTGCTCTTTTATGGGTCTATTCTTTTCAAGATTAATTTATTTGCTTCAGAAAGATTTATAAACTTGAAACTCTGAGTAGGAAAAATGTTTGCAGATATGTTTAATACATGGCGGGGTTAGAATGGTGAACTTAATAGGCTTCTTGCACTTTAGCTTTTACTTGCTTGAGTAGTCATCGCCTTCCTGAATTTTGATTATGACATCCTTCTACTGTTGAAGACTTGGTATAGCCCTCTAGTCGAGATTTTGAGAAGAGGCACATGATCATTACTTTATAGACAACATCATAGTGTTCTTATATTGGAGAATTATTTGATATTCTTTTTATACTGATAAGAATGAAGTTCTAAAATAAACGTTATTGATTGGTGTTTGATGGTATCAACTTAAAGTATATTGCAGCTTAACAACCATCAAAATTACAATTAGGATCCTTTATTCCTATTTCGTGTCTTGAATATATGCCAAGTGTATTAAATATTTTTTTATAAAAACACCAGTTAGGGATGCTACACACTTTGATATGTACTCATGCAATGAAATACAAATGGAACATAAATTAGACCCGAGGATCCAAAGTGCCAAAATTGTGCCACTTGTTGGTAGCTTAAACCAACGAGTTTTTTCTGGAAATGCTTTATCTCTACCCTCATTCTTGTTTTTGGTTGTTTCTCCATATGACATGTCAAATTTTGTTAATGGAAAATAGAGATTAGAACCGAGGATCCAAAGTGCCAAAATTGTGCCACTTGTTGGTAACTTAAACCAACAAGTTTTTGGAAATGTTTTATCTCTACCCTCATTCTTGTTTTCGGTTGTTTCTCCATATGACATGTCAAATTTTGTTAATTGAAAATAGAGATAATTACCTCAGTAACCCCTCGAATTTTGACCTTATTACAAAAACTTGCTTGAAGTTTCACCTAATTATAGAAACATTTCTTGCGGTTTGGAAAAATTAAAATGATACCCTTTCCATAGTGCCATAGACCCTCTGAAATTCTAATAAATTGATCGAAACATGACCAAAAAATCTCAATTATTAATCTAACGATAGCGTCCGTTATTATAATTTCTCGAATCAAATAAGGTGTTTCAGTAATCAAGCGAAACCTCAAAATGCGTTAATATAATCACCCCTTTAAAATGCCATACCTGCTATTAATTTATATGGAGAGAAATCTGGAATCAACTCTTATGTAAGTTACACATCATATTATACAATTAACTCTTGGTTTTCAGTTTTCGTTTATGATAGGAACAAAATGAACATCTTGGAGGTGAAAAAGGCCGACTATGAGAGGTGCATCGCCCGCCGCCCACTTCACAACTGGACCACCGGTGCAGGAAGGGATGCAGTTCCTCTCAACGTAACAAAGACTTACTATTTCATCAGCGGCAAAGGATATTGCTACAAAGGCATGAAAGTAGCCATTCCCGTT
>JACFYI010003658.1:490942-514585 GCA_014898755.1 Handroanthus guayacan
TCCTCGAGGTAAACAAGACTGACTTTGGAAACTGCACCTCTGACCATCCACTTCACAATTGGACCACCGGTGCCGGAAGAGATGTGGTTCCTCTCAACATAACAAAAACTTACTATTTCATCAGCGGCAAAGGATTCTGCTTCGGAGGTATGAAAGTAGCCATTCACGTTGAAAATCCACCACCACCACCCACATCATCGCCTATAAGGAGTGACACCCCAAGATGGCTTTCTACTTTCCGAAGCCAGGTTTTCGTGCCAACCCTTTTTGCCGTCGCAGCCGTATGGGATTCATTTCTTCTGCTCTTGTAGATGTGCTCTTGCACAAGACAACAACAGCAGAAGTATATTTGTGAGTTTGAAGAATTATTTTTAACCCAATTGTGAAGAATTATTGAGTTTGTGTTTCATTGTTTGGTTAGTATTCTTGTTTTTCTTTACAAGTTGTTCAGATCAAGATTGTGGGGTTGTAGCAAGTGTTGAAAACTTTTTGTTTGTTCAACAACTTTGAAGGAAACTCTTTATTGGGGGATTAAAAAGTGTTTGGATTCTTGAAATTATTGTGTTTCTTGATTTATTTAGGTGCAAAAAGTGAGTTGTTCTGGGCCCTAAACCATGTGACTACGAACGAGACATGTTTAATATTCAAACTCGGAAAATTTGAATGGGAATAATGTATTACTTGTCCCTTTCAAATCTTTGCATGTGGTGGGCAATTGAAAAGGTGTTTTTTCAGCTTTTTATTGGGTGTGTGCAAGAGTTTCTGTTTTTGCAAAGAAGTGAAGAGCTTTAAAAAATGCTGAAAAAGTTATAACAAAAGTTGAAAGAGTTTGAAAATAGAAGTTAAAAGTACCCTGAAAAGCTAGAATCACCCAAAAGTTATAATAAAAGTTGGGAGAGTTTGGAAATAAAAGTTAAAGGTGCTAAAATTGGAGAAGAGTTGTCTTTTTGGCTTTTTTAAGTTTAATTTTAGAGAATTAGAAGCAAAAACAGCATTTCTGAATACTATTGAAGCTAAAAGCAGGAAAGTGCTTTTGAAAATGTTGCAAGCGCTCCATATGTAGTTGTATTTGAGGTTAAGAAATAATTTTTTTAATTTTTTATTTTCTAATATTAAGTAGAAAAAAATATAATAAAAACAAAACTTATGAACGGCCTCATCCAATTTCTATAATTTTTACACTTTGAACTTTTAGTTTGAACACTCAATTTTAGAAATTTTTTATAACTTTTTCTGTAAAGTTTTCCATTTCTGAAAAACAAAAATTGTTGCAAATACCGAATCAAACTCTTGAGATATGAAATTATTGTCTTTTTTGTCCCTTTCAATTCTTTGCATGTGGTACTGGGCAATCCAAATACGCACATGAACGTTGCAGATGCAGATCATATTCTCCTTTTGTACTTCTAATAGTATGAGTAAAATTTGAAAAAAATTACCACAGAAATAATTACCGCAGGACATATGAAGTGAACATAATAATTTCATCAAATCCAACATTAACATAAAATTCCAGTCTTCAACTAATCTTGGGTTGGAACTTAATAAGAAGTTAAATTGTTTCGATTTAGAGTTCATTCTCATATTACAATGCACAAAAAATGCAAAACATACTCTCTTGAGTATATTGATTTAGATCTTCTCTTTCAATTTATATTTTATCATACCTTTCATTTCATATGTATTAAGTTTACGTGGTTCAAGTCCAACATTATATAAAAATTATTTTATATATTTATGTATGACAGCCCTAACTTTTTCCTATTAATCTTTGGGCTCTCATATGGGTCTCGGGTTTTTGGTCTATGTATTTATATGGGCTTCTATCTATTGATAAGGTTAAACATTGTACACTTCATTAACACAAAGTACTAGTCATAATTAGAGGACAGAAATATTTCATCAACAACGACATAAGTTTAGTATCTACTCTTATACTAATCTTATGTTGGAACATAATGAGAGTTAAATCATTCCAACTTAATGTTAATTCTCTTATGAAATATAACAAATACACATGAAATATTGGTTTGTTTTAGATCTTTTATTTCAATTTGTATTTCATCGAATATTTCGTCTCATATATATGAATTATATGTGATTTACAATTAAATTGTTTATATGAAAAAATATTTTATCTATTTAGCATTTAACTACCATGTTAAACAGAAAATGAGATACCAAGATAAATCAAAAGGCATGAAATGAAAATATGAAGTAAAACACCATTGCTCACCAGGGTAGTGTAAATATTCCTCTCCTCGTCACTGATCTAAAGACTAGCCAAAGACCTTTAATATAATATATATTATGTACATGATACACTATACATATTAAACATATTTATAATATTATTATAATATTATATCATTTGAATTAGTAATTAAACTGATCGAACTTCTAAGTAGTAAGATCATCGATTCTTTCTCTGCTTGATTTTCTTAAAAATTGCTCCTTATGGGTGTAAGCATTTAATTGATCATTTAAAATCCTTTAGTAGAAATGTATAAGAAGAATATTATCAAATTTGGTAAATAATTCCAAATTTTAAGGTGCACTTTTTACCCTCCCATTAATAGAGAAGGTGTTGAGATTTCAATAATTTACTAAGTTGAAGGTCTTTCGTCGCAGGAGATGGCCATCAACTCGCTGTAGTTTTGTGGTAAGAATTCCACGTTGTGGCCGTGGAGACCTGGGCTCGAATCCCAGCAGCCACAAAGATTTAATTATCTTATGTTTTGACCTTTTTGTTTTTTCGAATAATTTTTGGAAATTGCTGTTTTTGAAAGTGGGTTTCAAGACTTCAAGGAATGTGGCATATTGCTCGTTTATATTTGAAAAGTAATTAATATGGTTGTTCAATATAAACCAATTATGTAGTGATGATAAATTTTAATATAAAATTATAATTATAAACTTTATATCACATATATGTATGTAAAAGTAATAGTTGGATATAATTGTCACAAGTTATCTGGATTAGCATTTGCTAGAATTGTAATTTTTTTTTTCTTTTTCTTTTTTGTTTGGGTACCAAGACTCTTCTCACTCTCATGTTTCGAAACATTTCTAGAAGAAAATGCAAACAAGGAAAACCTTCCCAAACACCGTTCTATTTTTTATGAGTTTATAACCTTAAAAAAATTTACCAAATATTTTATATCGTCTAACGCTTTAAATCTTCTATCTCGTTCTATATTTCGTCTCTTGTTATAAAACATCTTCTCAATCTTCCCTTCACATTGAAATGACACATTTGTCCAGATTTCATATTCGACAAATGTACCATTCAGTACTTCAAAGTAAACAAATCAAAATAGGAACAATGCAATGATATTGAATTCATAAAGAATGTCACGAAGGGCAGGGAGTACGTATTTAATCTCAATGAGGCAAAATCTCACGTATTTAACATATTGAATAAAACCGTATAAGTAGACATGGTGTTAATTTGATGTTAAGGCTAAGGTGTTATTGTTTTTTTAAACTATAAAAAGTATTCTTGTAATCAGGTCTTTTGAGATAATTATCTATATATATATAAATATATATTTATATATCCACACATTTGATGACCCATAAAACTGAAATCATAATAATAGACGTCCTATTAGTTTAATGAGAAGGGTGGTTATTATTTTCTCAAATTACATTAAGTATTTTTGCAATTAGGTCATCCGGAAATGTTGAGGTAATTATCCCATTAATATATGTCAACCCATTTGATGACCCCCGAATCTAAAAAAATATAATAATTATAGTGAAATCCAAGAAGAGAATAAGTTGTAGATGAATATGATTCATAATACAAATGCATATAATTATTATATGATTACTAATTATAACAATGATAACTTATTTTATGTATAGTACCTAACTCAATTGCATTTAATATCGTAGCTAGGCTGGCGTAGGCCAAGGAGGCACTGGCGGCTGGAACGTGGAAAATGTACCTTTTCCTGCATTAATAAATAAATAAGATGTTTATTCCGAATCGTCCGTTCTATTTCATATTCCACTTCTTATTCCAATGTAAAGATATATATCAAATACGTTACATTTACAATATTGTATTTTTATAAAGAAATATTTTTTTATACTTGATATCTGTTTATGACGTGAGATAGGCGATTAAACATTATTTTGAAATACATTATCGATTCTGAGCGTTAAATAAATTGTTAAGAGTCATTAGCATAAGTGGTAAGGCGGAAATCTCACGACCTCCAAGGTCGTTGTTCAATTCCCACCCGTACATAGGACTGTATTTCTACGCGTGGTAACTGTTAAAACTTTTTTACTGTATAGGAAGTTGTTAAAAAAAATTTTATGATTATTACTGTACTGATATTTAATATTATTGATGTATCGATATATTATTTTAATATTATTACTATTCCTCTGTAGAAAAAATGTTCTAAGGAGCCAAGTGGAGCTACATGTTGAACCTGTTTGTCGGAAAAGAGTTAATGGCAAAAGGGCAAATGCAATGTTTTTGTGCAACCTTTTCGCGTAAAGCAAATAAATTGCTGCGCAATCCTTTTCAATTTTAATGTAATAAATATGGTTGTTGTTCAATGGGTTTAGATAGTAAAGTTTGCGTATGGTCCTAAATGTACATGACAACTTGATGTCAATTGGTCCAAGTTAGTCACCTAGTATTGCATCACTTCGGAATATATTATTGTTCAAATTTAATTTAATTAAATCAAACACGAGTTGGTTTCATAATAAAAATCGAGTTCTAATAAAATTTTAACGAATTATACATTTTATTATCAATTAGTTATTTAGGATTGGGTCGAGTTGAACACGATATCAAGTTTTAATTTTGTTTAATATATTTCTATTTAAGTCAAACAAGAGTTAATAATGAATTCATGTTAGATTTTTCATTTTATCAACAAAAAATGTGTGTAGTTCTAACTTTTTTATATTTAATGAAAATTCGGTTCAATCATTTTTGGTTATCAATATATTTATACATGAAGCAGTTTGATTTCTTTTGTAGTATAATATCGTTGACGTAGTCTTGTTTAAATTCAAGAAATGGTTGTGATCTCAAGCCTAAAAAAATGATTATAGCTCGGATCGGCTCGTCTGCATCCGTATTCAAATCCAACTAAGAGGTATTAATCTATCAGTACAATAATTTATTTTCTTTAGATGTATGTTAATTTTCCTAAGAATGGTGTATGTTAATTTTTCCTCAGAATGGGACTTTATTGACTTCAACTGACTTATTTTCCAAAAGTACTTTTGACATTATAGCACTTAGAGTTGAAAAAGTGTATTATCACGAGATACATAAGGATTTTGAAATCTCAATTCTAATTGACAAATTCATTGCATCTTTTTTCATATATTTTACAACTTACAATGGTGGCATTTTTAATTTATTTACAATAATTGTTATGCTTCATGTCTATTTTTAAATGCGGATGGATATAATTAAACTTAATTTTTAGCAAACTAATATATATCACATAATAATGTTAGTATTTTAATTATTATAATAATATAATATTTTATGCTAGTATAAAATTATTTTACATCAAAATAAAGGTGAAACTTTATCCCTTAAACTTTGTTGTCAAGAACTTAAAATAATTCAAGCACTCAATTTAAGTTTCAGACGAAATGTGTTGCCTAAATTTAATATGTAACTTTTCACGACTTAAATTGATATTTTTGCCATGTCTCCATCGTTTCTCTCAAAATGTAAAATTTGTTTTTTAGCAGTAAAGGGAGAATTATATTTTATGACCGAAAGGAAGGAAAAATAATAAGAATATTCTCTAATAAAGCATATAAAAGCCAGTTACTTTTTCTGGGACTACAATATACTTTTCCTAACATGATACTACATATAAAACAAATAGTGAAAAAATTACCACCTTATAAAAATTAAGGGGCGAAAAAATCTACATGCATTATTGAATATCTCTTTTGAGCAAGTTGTCTTTAACTCAATTGCAAGATGTACATGATGGATTTTAAAACAATTTTCTTTTGAGCCAATTACCTTTTGGTGCAAAGTACAATGTATGTGGTTTTAAACTGCAGCACAAAGTGTTACGGGAATCACTTCTAGAATTCCAACGTTTGATGAACGATCTTGAATTGTGTCACATGGTGACGAGTATGTTGTTTTTTGAAGGAAGGTGATTCTGCTATCTGAACCCACCTAGGATAACTAATAAAAAAGTAACAATCTTATAAATTTTGATCGAAAGAATTTTTTTCTGCAAGCGATTCATATTTCTTTTAGGTTGCATATAGTGAATTTTTAGTTAATTCTCACTTCCATACTCTGATAAATTAATATAAAAAGAAAAAGTAATATGTAAATAAAGTGATAAATTTAGGCATACAGATTGATCCCTTAAGGTTCATTTACTTTGATGGATGGGATAAATGAATGATAGATAAAATGAGATATTAAATGTGGGATGAGATTATTTTGTAATATTAATCATGTGTTTATTTTGCTAGTTTATATGAATGATATAAATTATACCATGTTTACATTGATTGATAAAATGAAAATGATAAAAGTTAATTTCCTTATATACCCCCTCTAATATTAATAAAAGAATTAAGAGAGAGAGAGAGAGAGAGAGGCAGGGAGAAAGAAAGAGGAAGAAGAAGAAGTTAATCTCCATCTTCTCTCTTTGTGTGCCCCATTTGTCAGGAGTTAAAGCCCTATTATTGTATTCAATTCTTTTCGTCCCAAAATCAAAACCCACTTCCAATTGTAGATTTACGATCAAACATTTTTCTTTATTTTCAATATATCTTACCCTACCCCTTCTTGCCACCGCCAATCTTCTTCTTCTTTGAAACCCTGATATTGCATTTGATTATTCTCATCCCAAAATCAAAACCCACTTCGAATTTGTGAACAAAAATTAAATATATACATATATGTATATATATTTATTTATTTTTATCCTTCCCCACCCCTTATTCTTCTTCCTGCACTAAATCTGTTTTCACGAATATTAAGCTAACAGAAGCCCAACTATTGTGAATCCTTCATGTTTCCAAGTATTTCTTTATCTTGTTATTTATATTTGATGTTGTAATTCAATGGTTTTGTAGTCAACTTTCATTAGCTCACCTATTGAAAACAGATGATTTTGTTCTCCTCTTTCAAAGTGTTGCTTTTTGTTTTGGATTAGAAAAATGCAAGAGAGTTCTTGTTTCTCTGAACTTAAAGTCTGCGATTAGAAATGCAAGGGAACTCTCGTGCATCATTTATGATAGGAAGGGCAGTTTAGACAACTCATACGTCTGCAAATTTGCGGCTGGAATGGATTGGAATAATCACAGCCCCAAGGGCTTGATTATTTATCAAGAAATTCCAAATTTTGTACCGGGCCATATCATTTTCATGGGCCTAGTACAAATCTTAATCAATCAAAGAAAATAAGTTATTAATCTATATTAATTAATCAATCCAGCCCAATCACATGGAGTAAACATGCCCTTAATGTATTCATTGATTATTATTTCAACCACCTAACCTAAGCTAAACTAAAATTAGGACGTGACAGATGGATTTGCGTCAAGCTCACATCACTCCAAAGTCCAATGGCACAAACTGCAACAACTCATTATCATACTGCACACTATTACGATCAGGAAGAAAACAATAAAAAAATTAAATAAAAAAGTCTCCAGCTATTTCTTTCGCGTTGAAAAATAAGCCCACCTTTTTCCACCAGATAAAGACGAAACCAATCAGACGACCGACGACGAAATACCAGATAAACAAGAGCGGACAGCAAGTTGCCCTCATGACTCATAATTTTTGAGCTTCTAGTACTGTGATAATAAATTTGAAGCTGGGCCCAATCACAAGTTGCTTAATATCTATATTATATATATATATATATATAGATATGGTGAAGCAGTGGAGTAAGTGAGAAGAAAGACGATGAAGAAAGGAAGCACACCTTTTTTTTTTTTGAAGCAGTTTGAAAGATAACTATTACCTGTTTTTCTTTTTGTATTTTTGAATTTTGGGAGGAAAAAAAGAATCAAAAAATGGGTGGAAGTACTGTTGAAGATGGGGCGGCGGCTCAGAAAGCCAAACCAACGATTTTGGTGCCTCAACGTGGTTCTATGGAGTCCCTTTTCACAAACGGGTTGGGCAGTCTCGGGTTCAGCCCGGGTCCGATGACGCTGGTCTCGAGCTTCTTCTCGGAGCAGGGCCCGTTTTCTTTCTCTCAGCTCTTAGCAGGTGCTATGGCTTCGCCGGCGGCGGCGAAACAGGGTTTTTTATTGGGTAAAGAAGAAAAAGGAAGCAATTGTTCCGAAGATGGGAAAAATAGTGAGAGCAGTAGTGGGTATAAGCGGAACCGGCCGGGGAACTTGGCGGTGGCGCCGCCGCAGCAGCTGCAGCTGGAGAGTTTGAGCTCTCTGTTCATGGTGCCGCCGGGGCTGAGTCCTTCTGGACTGCTTAATTCACCGGGGTTTTTATCTCCACTTCAGGTATGTTTTAATTAAAATAACAGGTTAATTTTGATGATATTGTGCTTAGATTCAGAGAATTTGGTGGATTAGAATTAAGATTAATGAAAAATCTGTTCGAATTTGAATTAGTTTTGATGATTTTCATTTTTACAGATTCGTTTTCTTGGAATTGTGGTAAGGTTATTTCTGAATTAGATATGATAACATAATTCAAATTTGAATAGATTGAAGTGGAAATTCCTCAATCCACATTATGGAATTGTATAATGGTGAGATCTTTATTGGATACCATGAAGAAATTCAAGTTCCATCTTACTTATGCCCTGATTGATTATAAAAATGCTTTCATCTGGCTGGGTATCGTAGTTCATAACAGGGTTTTGAAGGTGGGGTTTGACATGGGGCCTTAAAATATGACACGCAGTGAAAACCCTCCGATGCTTGAGTCAGTAGAATTATGGATAGAAAAGTCGAGTGTCCAGCCTAGTTGGCCGCATTGTATCCATCAATATAATCTCATCCTACGGTACAGGTTGAATGGTCCCTTGGGTCGGGTTGGGTCTCGACAAGATCCGCCGCAAAAAGACACAAACCCCAGGAGTTTTAGATATTTTGGCAAAAATTAGGGGCAAATGGGTCATTTGGTATATTTGCCCCACATCAGTGTTGTTATCTATGGTGCTTTGAGTGATCTTTGCTTTGAGTGATCTTTCCTTTCATTGCACTAGTTACATTCGAATTTGCATTGGCTTGGAACATGAGACGCTCAAAATTTACTTCTTAATTTCCACGCAGAGCCCGTTTGGAATGTCCCACCAGCAGGCTCTAGCACATGTTACAGCGCAGGCGGCATTTTCTCAATCGTACATGCAAATGCAAGCAGAACTACAACGATCTTCATCTACATCAACTGCAGAACCATTGCCCAACCCTTCATCCTCTGCACCTGGTGGAACATTGTCACAGCAGACAAATCCTATTCCGACAGAACCAGATAATTCGAGGATAGAGTCGTCTGAAGTTTCACAATCCGATAAAAAAGTTGCTTATGTTGCTGGCGATAAACCAGCTAGTGATGGTTATAACTGGAGGAAATATGGACAGAAGCATGTCAAGGCGAGCGAATGCCCTCGGAGCTACTACAAATGTACACATCTTAATTGTCCTGTCAAGAAGAAGGTTGAAAGATCTTTTGATGGTCGTATATCTGAGATTATATATAAAGGGCAGCACAATCACGATCCACCTCAAGCTAATAAACGGGGAAAAGATGTTTGTTCGACTGAAACGAACAGGATGAATGAGGCTGTACATGTCAGTTCTGAGCCTGCTAATTTTCAGACAACCACCCAAGAGTTGTCTGAACATCATCAGATCACTAGTCGTAATGATGAAACGGAAGATTCTGTAGTAGTACTAGACGATGGGGATGATGATGAGCCAATCGCAAAAAGAAGGTAATTTACTAATTATTATCTTCATCTGCTCTTGTTTTTCTTGCTCTCAATATTCGTTCAGTTTTCTGATACCGTTCCTGTTGAAATGCAGGAGCATGGATATTGGGCAGTCTGCACTGGTTTCATCACATCAAACTATTACAGAATCAAAGATTGTCGTTCAGACAAGAAGTGAAGTCGATCTTTTGGATGATGGATACAAATGGAGAAAATACGGACAGAAAGTTGTTAAGGGAAATCCATATCCGAGGTCTGAATATTGATTAATGTTGAAGTGAAAGTTTTTGTTGTTTGTTGATCTTTCCAAATTCGTCTTTGCTGAATCTTCAAACAAATATATGGCACTATACGGGTTTTTGACCTCAAGAAAATATTTTTCAACTTTTAGTTAAATTTTAGCTATTAATTACTGCTACTTTTAGTTCTAAAAAAGCAAAAGCTCTTGCAATACCATCACGTGTAGCCACTGTTAGATTCCATGAGTGAGTCTTACGTCAAGATTATGACAAAATGTATCTAAATTCTTACTGCAGGAGTTACTACAGATGTACATATGCTGGATGCAATGTTCGTAAACATGTTGAGAGATCCTCAGTTGACCCCAAAGCCGTTATTACAACATACGAAGGCAAGCATAACCATGACATCCCAACTGGAAGACACAGTGGCCATGGCACGACCAGTAACAATTCTCAACAGTTAAAAACCCAAAAGATAGCAACTACAAATCGTTCATCGGGTAGAGAAATGGATTATGGGAACAAAGATCAAATACCGATGACTCTACATCTCAAAGAAGAACAAATTGCCGCATGATATCCAAATCATCACAGATATGGGACAACATATATGTATTTGACTGAGTTACTACGGACCAAATAACGAAGAGTCATGATTGTCTTAGAAGTATTTTGACAAACTCCATGACTGAAGTGTGCAGCAAGAATCGTGGAACATTAGCAGTGTTGAAAGAATATAAATGAACTATAGTCTCTTTTGTATAATCCAAGTATTTTGAGCTCTTGTTCAGTGTTTCTCACTAGAACATGTTGTCAATAATGTTTTTCTTGTAAATTCAATTTGCTTCTTCTGAACCTTGTCTATATTGCCGAATCATGCTTGGTTAATGTATATCTGTTTTAGTTGGGAACTTTGACACAGAACTTCCTTTTGCATTCACGATCAAATTTAGTTTTGTCTCACATTGTATGAATCGAGGGACTTGAGATGGTGTAGCAAAATTGTTCTCACTCTTATGAGACACACATTCAAGAAAATTCACTGCCAGATGCATGACAATGACATAGTACCTCCATGAGGACGGGCCTTCATGATAAGCAAGACACTCATTCATCATCATTAGCACTGTATGACCCTGTGCCTCTACATAAATTTTTTTATTATACTTCAACACAATCTTTTTGCTCGGTAACGCATGAGTCAATGTCGATTTGTTTTTGCTTTAAATTTTGGACATCATTCAACATTTACGGTATGCATGAACTTAATTATTAGATTTTCATTATTATGTTAACATGTTACAAATAGAGGCCTAGGTCAATTTCTTGGCATGGTTTTAGTTCTAAGTGCAAATTCCTTTTGGCATATAGGAATCAAGTCAAAATGGGCACTCTTTAAGTTAAGCATATTTCTTGGGTTAGTTATTGGTTATGAGCAGATCAACAAATCCTAAATTTATGTCAATAATAGGTAAGTTTCCTTTTCAATACCTAATAAATACGAGGAAAGAAGGAAAATGGTGAAGGGTTACTTGTGGAACCTATTATGGCCCTATGTACTGTGATTAATTCATTGACTATCAATTTGTATACAACTCAAATGGGATGTGAAACTATTAAATCATATATGATGATGTAAGCAGTTTATCCACAGTAACCAAATAATCCAAATCTATTGTAACACCCAAGTCAAGAGATTAAAAAAGAAGCACACGGTCGTTTTGTTTCCACGCATTTGATGAGAGATTTTTTCCTAGAAGTTCTCCTAAGATAAAAGTGAAAGTTCGGTACATCAATTAATTCAAGTATCTCAACTTCTCTAGTGTTGGACAATGAGAAGTATCAGCAAACATCAATTTAGTAGATAATGATACCATTCAAATAAAATTGTGGATTATTAAATTTTATGTGACTAATGTTTTATATTGCAATATAATTGTACTCATGCAATTGGCTATTTTACGCAAATAATACCAATAAACTTTTGGCATATGTGGCATCACTATCGTCATAAGATTTTCCCCAATGTAATATATTATCAGGAATCAAATCATCGACGAGATCTTGTTTTTGTAACAATGTGAAAATCTCATAATTCTAGAGATTATGAGTTCGAATTTTGTCAATATTTGGGGCTGTTTTTCCATTGTTATTAAACTTAATTTTCTACTATATAGTCATGATGTTAAGAGTCTTCTTAGTTATTATATTTGATCTTAATGGTTTCTAAAAAGGAAAAGAAAGAAAAACCAAGTTAATATGGCTTTTCTCTTAAAAAAAAAAAAAAGGGAAAAAGAAAGGCAAAATTTGAAATAAATAAATCAATCAATCTTGGTTCATAATAGGCGCTTTTTCGCAGTCGTTCGGCCGTTGGCCTGTAATTCTTGTTGAAACCCGGCAACTATTGCAGGACCAAACTACCCAAGCACCCAAATTCATCAAAAAAAAAAAACCCCACCGAAGGACCCCCACCACCACCCCACTCTATCAACCAACGGAAATTTGAATCAAGCTTCAGAACCATCACATTGCATTGTCCATTATTACTACAAACAAGATTCAAGAAAAAGAGCATAAATGCCGATTTGACGTCATTGGACCCACGAAATGCAAATGTCTCCTCCTCCGCCTGTGCCCCGCATATCTCGCACCACCCTGATGACACAAACAAGTGAAAATGACAAGAAAATCTTTGACCCTCCCTTTTTCCTCTTTCTCCCCAAAAAAGACAGCCTCTGTTCTTGGAGGAATCTCCCCTTTTCTTTCTCTCTTTCTCTTTTCTTGGCTATTTCTTTTTTTAACCAACGGAAATGCACATTATGTTCTAGGGGTGATTATTCATACCACCCCTCAGACCTTTGGCCCGTTTCCCCGTCTGGGTCGGTTCGGATTTCAACGGCTTCGGATCCCTTGGATGGGTTTTAGCAGGTCATGGGTTGCGTCAGCTCCAAGAAGGCTAGGGCTCAATCACCCGCATTTGATGATGTCTCTTCCTCGGCAAGCGCGGGCCGGAGCAATAGACCGGCCCGGTTGGCTTCTTCTGGGCCGTTGCATGCTCAGGCAGGATTCGGGCCATTGGAGAAGATAAAGGAGGAGCCCGACAAGGAGACAGAGGCTGAGGAGGAGGACGGGGACTCTGGTAATAAAGGGCATGATTTTGAGGATTATTCGGGGAATTTGAGGGTCCTGAAAAGGGGGGCTTCTCAGAAAAAGGCAGTGTTTAGTATTAAATTTGGAAGGTTGACGGAAGGGGAGCAAGTGGCGGCGGGATGGCCGGCGTGGCTAGCGGCGGTGGCGGGGGAAGCCATTGATGGATGGGTGCCTTTGAGATCGGATGCATATGAAAGATTAGAAAAGGTAAAATTTTGAGTTCTGAACATCAGAATGTAATGTGGATGAATTATGTCCTTGTGAAGTCTTAAAGTAATGAGAAGTTGTGTGTGGTATAATTCAATAGAATGGCAAACACTGGAAAAATTGGAGCTTTAGCCCGATTTCAATAGATTTCATTCGTGCTTGAGCCAAATAATTCTTATTTATATGTTTGTGAGTTAGCTTGCTTGCCTATCTATAAAGAAAAATAAAATAAAATAAAATAAAATATTTTTAAAATAATTAAGTCTTTTGAGCTCAAGCTCGAAATTAAGCTTGTGACTTGAACATTAATTTGAGCCAAACAAACAGAATCGAGCCGATCTCGAGCTGAATTTTCCTCAGCTCATTGAGCTTGACCCCGGGATAATGGTCAAGGCAAGGCTTGGCTCGGCTTGACTTGGCTTGTTTGCATCCCTAGTTATCACTAGCCGAGAATTATTTTGTTCCCACGAGCTTATATTGGCCATATCTCAAATAATTAGTGGTTCCAACAAGCATGATCGAAGAACTAGGTGTTAAGGATAGAGTAAGTGGAATATGAGTTACATTGGTTGAGCTGCCGGAGCACATTTTGGTATGATTTCTAAGCAAATATTGGGGGACGTTGGTTATATACTTTGAGTACATTATATGATTTATTTATGTTGTCTGTTAAGAGATTGTAACTCGTGATAGAAATTCGAAGCGTAACATCGTTATTTCCCTCTTCTAAGTGCCTTATTGTTGATTGTAGAATTCATGTACTTCTCATGATAATATGTACTAAACTTTCTTATAAACGGAAATATTCCTGATCAGGATTACATTCCATGTATGTGTAGATTGGACAAGGCACATACAGCAATGTATATCGTGCTCGTGATCTGAATACTGGTAAGATGGTTGCTGTGAAGAAGGTTCGATTCGACAATTTTCAACCTGAGAGTGTGAGATTTATGGCACGTGAGATTCTAATTCTACGCAAGCTCGACCATCCCAATATCATGAAGCTGGAGGGTATTATAACTTCCCGATTGTCATGTAGTATATATCTGGTGTTCGAATACATGGAACATGATCTTGCTGGGCTGTTATCCTGTCCTGATATAAAATTCACTGATTCACAGGTTTGTGTATCTCTATTCACCGTTGGTTCGTAGACGTAGCTCTCTAATGTTATCAAGGCGCAAGAGGTTGTTTTCTGATGTGAGTTTTTCTTTTTGACATAGATCAAATGCTACATGCGACAACTATTGAGCGGAGTAGAGCATTGCCACTCGCGAGGTATAATGCATCGAGACATAAAATCCTCGAATATCTTAGTAAATAATGAAGGGATTTTGAAGATAGCCGATTTTGGTCTTGCGAATTTTACGAGACCCAAGAACAAGCAACCGTTGACTAGTCGTGTGGTGACTTTATGGTACCGGCCTCCTGAGCTCCTTTTGGGGTCGACGAATTATGGGGAAGCAGTGGATTTATGGAGTGTAGGCTGTGTTTTCGCGGAACTTTTTATCGGAAGGCCGATCCTTAAGGGCAGGACTGAGGTTAGAACATTCTTACGAGCTGGAGACAAGCTTTAAATCTTATCAAACGTTCAAACTTGATTTGTTACATTGAAAGAATGGATCTCAAACGAGCTTATAAATATCAATCTCTAGTCCAATAATTTCTTGTTGCCTCTGCAGGTTGAACAGTTGCATAAAATCTTCAAACTATGTGGTACTCCACCAGATGACTATTGGAAAAAGTCTAGACTTCCTTTAGCAACAATGTTTAAACCCCAGCAACCTTATGAAAGTACACTCCGGGAAAGATGCAAGGAATTTCCAAAAAGTGCCGTTAACCTCATAGAAACTTTTCTTTCTGTTGAACCCGACAAGCGTGGAACTGCTTCTTCTGCTCTCAAGTCCGAGGTAAGATTTGACAGAATATTTGTCTGAATATATCTTCCTTGTACGAATAGAACTATCATTAACCTAGTACCCTATGTATTTCGACAATACTATACTGTTGCAGGTTTGGGTATTTGATATGTTCGTTTTTGTGTGAACTTATCATTTTGCAGTACTTTAATACAAAACCTTACGCGTGTGATCCATCAAGCTTTCCAAAGTATCCGCCCAACAAAGAGATGGATGCTAAACTCCGTGAAGCGAGAAGGTGAACGATCTCGTTCTTCTGCTTTGATATGAATATATGTTTTGCTATTTATTATATGTCGTCATTTAGGATTTACTAATAAGCACTCAATTTAGATAGATAGAAAAGTGGCTATGTTTCCATAAAATATCTTATTTATGCTATGTTTGGATCGAGGAATTCAGTGAGGAAAATAAGAAAAAAAGAGACAAATGAAACAAAAATAGAAGTAGTTCATTTGAAGCGTAAAAATTTTTTCCTTAGCATTCCGAAAATTCTAGATCCAAGGATGTGGTTAAGGTTTGGTCTAATTACAAAAACATTCTTTGAGTTTCCATGTGTTGTAAAATTGTAATAACACCTTATTGTTAGTTCAGTTGATAGAAAATTTAATGGTGCCAACGCAGCCTTACAATCAAACCCCATACAGACTTAAGTATGTTAGATTAACAGAGGTGTGCATGTAATCTTTTAGTCAATATATTATATTTTCAGATGTCTAATAGTAATGTTACACGGACTTCGTTAAGATTTCCGTGGGCTATACCAACATTAAAGTGTATTATTATAATTTCCTAAACAAGGGGTGGTGTTGAGATAATTATCATCCGTGAGAAATAAGCAACAAGTGTTTGAAGCATTTATACGGTTTTTATTCATGTCATCTATACATCAGTTTCAAAGCTTTTAAACGAATGAAGTATCGATTTTCAGGAAGAAGGGCGCTGCCAGAGCACGGGTAGAAGGAGGTTCAAGAAATCCGAGAAAAGTCCGTAGAAGTTTACAAGAATCAAGCGACTTCTGTAAAGTGATTCCAACAGAGGTTTTTTCTATCTCCCTTTCTTTGTGTCTGAAAATATTGACAATACAAAAAATGTCAGTAACCTGACTTTTCGACTTCTTTTCTTGAAGGAGATTGAGGGCAGTGGTCAAGTAGCTCGTAGGAACCACGTTAGCAGCGCAAATATATATAGGAGAAAAGTCGGTATCGAGTCTCGGACATCATTGAAACAATCCTATGATACAAAGTCCGAGGCTTCCCAGGTTTCCGAAGCTTCCCAGATGACACAAGAATCTCAATCCAGTATCCGTTCCGTCCCTGTGGAAGTAACAGCATCGACCGGTTTTGCATGGGCCAAACGGAAAAAGCGGCAAGACGTATTCACTAGATTACATAGTCAGCCTACTCAAAGAACTCAAAAATCATACGCGTTAGATCCATCTAGTGTATTGCATGCGCACGATATGCTAGAATCAGATGACCAAGAAAACGATGATTCTTCGGGTAGGGCCTATGGTGAGGCTGCCAAGCGTGCCATGCGTCGGGCACACGTGCAGTTGGATCGGCCTGATTCATTTGATTCGTCTGATATTTACCAATCTCAAGAATTATCAGAGGTACACAACCAAAAATATAATAGTCATGAAAAAAATTAAGTGACAATATGGATATTATCGACAATGATAAATTTTATCTGACAAAATTTTATTTTGTATACATTTTAAGTGGAGGTATTTTGTTCTTTGTCACAGTATGACTTAATAGTAACAAATAAAATGGTTAACGATAATGCATATTACATTCATAAGAGTGTTTTTATCTTTTCTTTTATATTTATTTTTATTTTTATTTTCCCCCTTCATTCACTAAATTTTGATCTATCTGATTTGAATAGGATTACGGCAATAAAAGGAAAGGCAGGGCTGGATTCTCTGGGCCATTGACATATCAATCTCAAGAAACTACTTCAAGGCAATATGATCATCCTCGTCAAGTTCTTCATAGATCTCGTTTCTACAAAGGTAATTTTATTACACTCCAAGAAAAACAAAAAATGAGGAACGATATATTAAATGATAAGATGACTAATGATGAAAAATTATTGGAATAATTACCTAGACACTCCTTTTGAAGTTTGACTTAATTACATGTTCATTTCCGCGATTTATGAAATTACAATAACACCTTTTGTTGTTAATTCAGCTGACAGAAAATTTAATGGAGATGAATAGGAGTTTACTTCTGATGTTTTAATCAGATTTTCAGAGAGTGTAATTGTAATATTTCACAAGCTCTGTTATTTTTTTTGCCAATTAACTAACAGTAGGAGGTGTAATGATAATTATTCAAACTTAAGATGGTGTTTTGGTTATTATCCCGGACCTTAGGAAGTGTTGAGATGATTATGTCAACATTATTTTGTTGTAGTAATGATTTTTACAAACTTAATAGCGACAAAAATTGTGTTCAATTTATAACTATAGACAATTATGGACACATATATAGTGACAATGAAAATCTAGTCGCAAATTGTACTGACAATTTCTGTGGCCACTATATATGTGTCATCAATTGTCAGTAAAGATAATTTAAAATATTAGTTCTTATCACTTATAAAATCTCATTAATAAGTATCAAAGTGACAAAATGAAAGCCATTAATGACGATTCCATGTTGATCATAAGAATGATCACTTATGTTACATTTTTGCAGATTAGTGACTCCAAGGTTGTAAGATTGCTCATTCTGCATATGAATGACATGAAATCCTCGGGCTGGAAAATAACTGTCTTTTTATTCTTTTTCTTCTTCTTTTCTTTTTTTTCTTTTTTTTGTCTTCTAATTTTTCTTTTCCCCCTCTGATTTCTTTGTTATTTATTTTTTTTAAATGTATATTAAAATACAGTGCAGTTCTTTATTTTCTTTCATGTTCTAGTCATTTAAAAATTGTAGTTTTGCTCAGTAAAATAGAGATGGTACTGCATGAAAAGCTCTATACCACCTATGCTACTACGGAAAATAAATTACTATGAAAATAATATATATATATATATATGAATTTCGAGAACATGAAATGACGTATGTTTGGTTAGATTAGAGATACGTTTTTTTCTATTTTATTTGTTTATTTATTTTGATTATAAGTTTAGTGATATTGATGCATTATTGTTGTTTTATTTGAACTAGCATTTATTGTACACTCGATGTGTATGCATAAAATAATTTAATATAAATTTTATTTGTATTAAAATATAATGCAAACTTCATATGTGTGTCTATCAATTAGAATATGATCGATATATTCAATATACATATACATATAATTTAATATAAACAGATAAATTAGTAAATTAATGAATTTTTATTGTGTTAGGGGTGGTGATTAAAATGTAAATTAATATTAACAGGAATTTTAAGTATGACACATAAAAATATACTACGAAATAATTATTTATGGCTCTCACTTTTTATATATAGTATAGATTATAACAAAACTTTTAACCATAAAACAGAAACCCGGGAAAAATGGAAAAGGAAAAGGCTAAAAGAACAGAAGGGAAAATAAAAAGAGAATAAGCCCAATTTTGTAGACACCTGAAATGAAAAAAAAAAAAAAAAAAGAAGAAAAAAAGAAAGGAGAAGCCCAATTTTGTATATTTCGCTTGAATATTCAATTTGGGGCGAAATGCTACAATTTTTAAGTTGAGAAGATAAAATGCTTTAAGTTATTTTAACAAAAATAATATATACCAAAATGCATAAACATAAGTACCGAGTGCATGAAAATGTTATTTGCCCTCAAAAAGATGAAAACAAGGGATAATTACCTCAACCCATCCGCCAAAGTTTGGTCTTATTTCAGAAATATTCTTCTAATATGAAAAAGAAAAATTCTCTATAATTGCTGAGATTTAACATATGTATCAAAATACCCTCCGAGGTTTAACTAATTAACTAGCAAATATGGCACATTTGATGCATGTGCTTAAATTTTTTATTTACAAAATTAAAAAATACTTATTTGTTTTTAATAATAAAAAATATTTCTTAAATATTGAATATTATTACTTGAATTTATTATGTAAAATAATATAATCGAAAGATAAATTTGAATATAGTAAAGTTGGGAGGAAGAAAAGTATAATTGAAGAAAAAAATGAAATAAAAAAATATTGAAAAAATTAAAGAAAAATGGTTCGTTTTTAATTTTTATAATTATTTTGTCATTATTTTTTGCAGTAGAGTTATTTTTGTACATTTAGTATGACGGATCAAAAAAATTATCTTTAGCCCTCTTACTTTATATATAGTATAAATATTGCACCCTCTACAATTCCACTAATGCATAATTATAATTATATCCTCTAAACATATATATATTATAATTACATCCCCTAAACATATACATATATTATCATTACAACCCTTTATTCGAGGGGTCTATTTGTAACTTCTAGGATTTCCACAGAGTATAACGACAACTATTAAAACCTAAGGAAATATAATGATAATTATTCAAACATTAGGAGATATTTTTAGTAATTATACCAAACTTCAGGGGGTGTTAAGTAATTGTCCCTACAACCACGCCACCAACTATTAATTAGAGAAAGTCTGTTTGTAATATCTCAGTCGAATTGTTACACTTTCAAGGGATCTATGAAGGTGATATTATAATTTATCAAGTCATTAAAAAAAAAAAAATAAAAAAGAAAAAATAAAAAATAAAAAATTCATAATTAAGCTAAATCTCAGGAGCGTTGCCGCAAATTATCCTAAAAAAATAGCAATCCTTCCAGCCATTGTATAGAATATCTGGTAAAAACTAAGCGACTTTTACAATAACATCAGGCAATCTTATTCCCATTTCCTATGGTGACACCATGAATATATAGAAAAAAATCATTTTACATAAGGCATAGTGTTCGAGGCTAAGGCTCATTGCCTCATTGCATCATGTTACATATAAGAGGGGATGAAATTTTTCATGTTAACAAGTGAATGAATCAGTATGAAATCAATTTTTAGTTATACATTAGCAGATAGCTTTTACTTCATCTACTTCACAAAGGCTGGTTCTAGGATTTGTGTGGACCTGACAAGAAGCTTGCAAAAGCCGATTGACGTCTCATCTCATTGGTATCATTCGTCGTCGAGCCTGACAATCGTAGGTATTTGTCCATGGTTGACAAAATCAATCTTGTTCAATCTCACACAGCAGAGGACTTTCTCTGGTAGATCTTCTGGTTTTTGTGCCTGTTTGATGAAAAGGGCTTAATTCCAATGCCAATAAGAAAGTATCAAAATCTAGTTTAGAAACCAAGAAAAACAATCCCTTTATATATTTTTACATGAAATGAAACCCCTGTTTTTGACCCATTTACCCCTAACTTTTGCCAAAATACTGAATATTCCAGAAGATCCGCCCTTTTGCATGGGCAGGGTCAGAACCCGACTCGACCTTGATGGCATGAGACCTCATTGGCCTACACTATTGGATGGATTCACATGAACAGACCGCTAAGGCCACCTAGATCTGACACTATTGGCTTATTTCAGCCCCATACTATAAATACTCGTAATCAGAGCGAGAGAAGGTACACATTTTACTACCTGAAACCCTTTCTAATGTGAGTCTCAGAGGGTTTTCGCAAGATAGCGCCAGTAGCCCTGATCGAGTTCTTTGATTTTATGTCAATACCAAGAGGTACTGGTAGTGTAAGGACTCGATGTACATCCTCCCTAATTCCCCCAAACAAAAATAGACCGATCCAACAAGTCTTGTAGGATGATTCCAAATTTAAAATTACTGGAGTCGTTTTGGAAATTGAAACAGCTATATAGATATAGAACATTGCGCACCTGAATTGTCAATCCCAAATCCAGTATTCCATTTGCCAATCGCTCTCGGAATGATTCAAGTCCCTTTCTTGCTATGTAGCTGAAGCGATGAATGTCAAGGTCAATTTCGAAGTAATTGGGTCCCTGCACAAAACAGGAAACTAATTATAAGAATACCTTTCATGTTATATAAACAAATCAGCATTGCAAGAAGGATATTTGTCTGTTTTAGTGGTAAAGCAAGAATTAAGATTCGCCGGGTTATGGTAAAAGCTAAGTAAACTTTTGTGGCCCAGATCAGCGGAAGAATGTCTCACTCACCTGATAAAACTCGTGCTGAGGACGGGAAAGAACTGGTTTTTCATTGTATGCGTTCAGAAGTTTTCTTTCGGTAGAACTTGAGACAAGATCTTCTGGATTAACCACCCCAACCATAATTTTTAATCTTTCTCTAAAAGGAACCGTTGAATCTTTAGCAAAACCTTTAATCTTTTCCACATCATCCTCAACCAATCTCTGCAGCGGAAGGAATGTTCATATAAACAACATAGTAATTTGCATTGATAAGTAATTGTTTCTCCCCATACTAACTTGCATTATATTCAAATCATACTTGTTTGTTGCTCAACTATATTTATCCTCAATGCCAGTGATGATTATGATGATAGTAGCAGCTTTTGTTAATTATTAAACGCTATTGTAAAACGCACAAATTATACATTAGTTTGAGTTCTTACTTTAGATATAGATAGCATATTAGTATGAAGTTTACGGAAGAAAATCAGGCTTGAGAGGACAATGAAAGAGAGTTTAGTTGTTCTAAACGTGACCTTTTTTAACTTCATGTGTAGTTTCCTACAGCACAAAGAAACATATAGTACCGTAATCTACAACATAAAAGAAGCAATAAATCTTTTCTTTTCTTGGGCGTCTTGTGTTGGTAAAACTATAATTAAAAATTATCAGCATCAAACGTCACTGGAGCATTTGTTACCTTGATACTGTCTTGAAACTGGGGGGATATATCTTTCTCGAAACTCTCGGAAAGTTTAAAATATAGTACAAGGCTCAAGCCCTCCCCATCGCTATCACCAAGAAACATTGGCGCTGGATAAGTGGGCAGCTGCCACAAGATAAATAAACGGTACAGGTCGTTGTCAGGTTATATGTTTCCGCTAGATAATATGCAACACAGAGACAACCAACCAATCCCAACAAAAAACTTAAGGTATATACGGAAGCACATTACTTACTTGAATGTTAACAATTAGCAACTGTGGCACTTTCCCGTCAGCTTTTAGAGAAGGTAGGTCAAGGTGCTGTGCAATGTGGTTAATCTTTCTTTGAGATGCAAATAAATCTACGCCAATTGGAGTGTAAGGAGCGACATTAGGTGCCGGGCATTTCTTCTTGTCTCTGCAATATTATATTGTTAGATAATGTGGCTAAGAATGCAGGTACCCGAATAAAACTTGATATCTTTTCATGGTCAATAGATGGGGGACAGCGTACTTGAAGTAATTGTCTCCACGAAGCTTAAACGTTGAGGGCTCAATCTCAGACCAAGTCCCAGAAATCGGCTTCTCGTCAGTACAGCAGGGAATCATTAGTCCGGCTCTGGGACGATATAGATATTTTGTTGACGAACCTGAATTAATCAATATTATTTCAAAATCGAGGTAAGATTACAATATAAAGCAACAGATGGTTGCATTTTGTTAAAGATACAATTCCTGAAAGACACTCACATATTTCATTTGTTTCTTCTCCATCAACAGATTTCCTCTTAAAGGAGAGCCTGATAACAGCTGATTTCTTTCTTTGAGATTGTGGGCCTGCACTTAATGCAGTGTTGATCTTATCATTAAAACTCACTGAAGGAACCAGCCGTGGTAACACGGACTTCAATAAGCTCTCTGGAGCTTTCTCATCGTGATCATTTCTGCCATCTTTCAATCCGTTAAAACTCACTAAGGCCCGATCTAAGCTTTTCTTTTTCTTGGTAGCAGATTCCTTGACTCCATCTTTGCCCAAGAACAATTCTGTTTTACCATCATCTATTTTCAGATATTTTTCATGGTATTCTTTGAAATTACACTTGCTGTCCGCAAGGAGTGATGAAGCTTCATACTGGAGTACTTGTCCATTTGAAATATTTGGGAAGAAATCTACAGAGAAGAAATTGGGAATTTATAAGTTGCAGCTGAACCGAATGTAAGTTTGTCACAAGAGCATAAAGTGTTTAGACAAGCAGCTTAATTAAGAAAAGCATCAAACTGCAGGTAGCAGTCTAATATGCAGCAATAATTACATTAGTCTCTTGAATGTTGATCAAAGATTTAAGTGC
>JACFYI010003658.1:514714-559733 GCA_014898755.1 Handroanthus guayacan
CTTTACCTCCAGGAACACTACTAAAGTCATCATCTGAATCAGAATCTAGTATGCTGAATGTGTCAAACCATGCTTCTTCCTGGCAAACTCCTGTGAGCACAAAGATATATTCCATGATTTTCAAGTGGTCAAGCAAATGGACCCTAGTTACCAAAGTTCGAAAATTTTCCTTCCCCAAGATTCATTACCTAACACTTGAATACTTTGTAGACTCATGAACACAAAGCAGCAAGGTGTAAAAACCATAGTAAATGTGAGTTTAGCAAAAGAATGACCAAATGAAAAACATTTAATGTAGTTACAAATTGTTTTAGCTTCCCAGAGTGACCTATTGTATGCATGGCCTATAACGCATGAACCACAACACCCCCTTCCACTGAACCTCCAATTTATTACAAAAAGATAATATATATACCATTAGAATCAATTTGGCTATGGTGCCACTGCAGCTGAGTGAGATGGAATGTGGAATTGGAGACCTCGGATCTTCTGCAAGTGGTAGTCGTATGAATAAACTCACTAACAGCAAAGTCTGCAACCCGAGCTCCTGCATCACTATTCCGTTTTCTGTTTCCATCCGTAACTGAAGTCAGAAGGTGCTTTTTGGAGCATCCACGGCGCTTCCTCCTTACTTTAACGGTTTTTAATGGCTTACTTGCTATAGCTGGTGCTGATACACATGCACCCATTATGATTCCTCAGTCTCTATAACTCTGCAACAACATTTGAGATTTTATGAATAGTTTTTTGAACTTGACACTTCAAAACATCAAGTACTCAAGGACATATGTTAGTGGAAAAAAATTACGGGTATATATTGTCTATGGTAGTAAAGCACGAAGGGATCTTCGCATAATTTGCAAGATGAGGGCGATAGTGAAAACCATTTTAGTAACGGAGCCAGAAAGATTGCCGTGCCACCCAACATAGTTTTATTTATGAGTTCGAGCTAAAATTACTAGAAAATGTATTTTTTAATCTAATCATCTTGGATCAAATTAAGCATACCTTACATGATTTTAAGAACACTGCCGTGTGAATGGAACTAGTAAGTTCCAGTTCTCTAATTGTTACAAAAGGGCAAAAATCTGCCAGAATCTTTTCAGCTCAGAGATTCATAAATTATGCACTCAACTTCTCCTTAGGACCTGCCGAGACATCAAGAATGCAAAACTATTTTGAGTTGAATCAGAAAGAGGATGAAAAATAACATACCCCAACTGTTAAAAAGACAAGGCACTTCCAAAAAGACTAAAATTATCAGTGTCAAAACTTTTATATTTTAAAACTAAAGTTTAAACATCTCCATGTGATCTTGAAACACAGGACTGTAAAAGCAAACTTGAAACAACAAATGCAAGGATCATGTTCTCCCCAACAAATTCATATGCCTTTTTGCAATGTGTTTCAGAAAGTGATGATAAAGAAAAGGGAAAAATGACCTTAGAATGTTCACTTTCATACATCAATCAAAAGAAATTGATATGGTACGATCACAGAATAGAAGATGATCCACATGGGGTCCCCTCAAATAAACAAGACAAGACAAATCAGAAAAAAGGCGAAAGATTCAAGAACAAATATGTTGGCTACCCTCTGGTTGGATCCAAACACAACAATATTCAACAAGCTAAGGTCATTATCAAGAACATATAAAATGACAATACAAAGACTTATACACCAATAAACTGAAACCTTAAAGACAAATCCACATTCCATTTCAGACAAGATACAGAATAAATCAGACATCAGCCAACATTTACCTAAAGAAAAAGCATAAAACCCATTCAAAAGGCTGTAGATTACCAATTTAATATCATCATTAAAAACATTTGGCCACAAGAAAGTTCTCGGAAATGCAACTGATCATATTTAAAACAACAACCCCATCACAATACAAAACACAATCACAAGAACAAATAAATTGCACAAACATACATACACATCTAGACATAAACATACACACACCAACACCCACCCGTGTATGTGAGTGTGTGCTTGTATCTATGCATGAACAAATAAAGGGACCTGGGAAAAGGGCATTTGGAAAGAGAGAGAGAAGTGGGTCCGACGGTGTCGGATCCGATTTGCAGTTCGAGACGCTTTCCTCTGTTTCCCAACACTGATTCTTCTTCGTGTTCTTTTTCCTGTTTTTTTCCATAGATCTTCAGAACCTACGTGTTATATTATATATATATATATAGAAATACACAGATAAAAATATATAGATAGAGATAGAGATATACAGATAATAGATGATATTAGATACAGAGAAGAAACTGTGAAGGACAAAAGCAGCGTACTTTCCTCTGTTTAATTGGTGTGTTTTTGCCACTTTTTTCTCGCTATTATGGCTGGTGGGGATAAATTTTATTACTCCCTTTTACCCCTTGCTTTAGTCCTTTTTTTTTTTTTCCTCTCCATTTTTTGATTATATTTTGAAATTTGAATTGATTGGGTACCATTCATACGTATTTGAGTAAAAGCATTTTTTGGTGTACTCAGATAAAATAGCAAGTCCAATTTTATATGCTTAAATTGCATTCTAAAGTTATTACATTCACTCAGTAGAAAAAGATTTAATCTAAAAGTCAAGTAAGGTTTTTAGAAACGATTCATTATATCATTGTATTATCAATATTTAATAGAACAATTTTGTCACGTAATCAAATAAAATATATCAAATATAATAACTATCAAAGAATAATTTAAATTTACTATTCAGTAAAACATCCTATTCAACAAAAAAATAACTTCAAACCCCTAACCGCTTGGTTATCGTTTCACAGGGCCTCCTCCTCACCATTGAGGTAATGCCTCATTTGCCCAAAAATGAAAAAAAAAAGAACAAAAAATGTCAAGTAAGATTAACTCAATTAAATTATTTCTATTTAGTTTATTATTTGAGAAAAATAATTAACCATGCAATGAGAATGATTACCATTGTGTAATTGGGGCTCACTAGCTATACTATGCATATCATACATACATATTAATTATATTTAAACTATTAAACATCTACACGGTGAGTATGCAAGGAACTAGTTATAATGAAATAACAAATTCAATTAAAAAAATGAAAAATAATTATTTGAATTATGTATGAAAATAATTATCTACATTTGTGAATAAGGCCTACGTCCAATTGGTAAGGTAAAGATTTTATGACCTAGAAGTTGTCAATTCAACTTTTATTAGCGCACGAGACTGTTTATTTTATTATATGGTAAATTGTCGAGATTTTTAATTTTTTACTGTACAGTAAAAAGTTAAAGTTTTCCTTGTTACTATATTGGTTCTTGATATTTTTATTATTATTTACGTATGAATATATTGTTTATATGATGATAAATATGCTCACTTAAAAAAACTATCTATATTTATTTCCATTCAAGAAGTTAGGCAAGTCTTGGGGAGAAATTTCCAAGACTTTACCATGAACCCACCTAGTAAACTCCATCTTGAGTCAACCCCCATAATTTACTTGGATTTATTGACTTGTCTCCATTCAATTGTTTTTGAAAAAAGTCATTTTTTTAATTTAATTTTCGAAAATCCAAACACATGGAATATCTAGGAATTTTCAGGGGAGAAACAGATCACGTGATGGACAAGCAACAATATCTGATGTAGCACTAATTATCCAACAATATAATAACTATGCCCATGTGATCTTGAAATTGCTTCAATAATTACTCAATTAATTGCAATTATGAAATTCCATATATAATCAAGTTGATTAATTGTTGTTGCATTAATCAATGTCAACTTATCACACGATTCAAGACATTATTAAATCATGGAAGATTAGTTGAGGGTGCTTTTTTTTTCTTTTCTTTTTTTTTTCAGGTAAATAAAAGCTTTGAGGTTTGTCTGGTTAATTTGTTATGGTACTTGATTTTCAAATATTATTAGTCTATGAATTATTAATGTTATAATTAAATGCATTGGTAGCTTCTTTATATCATGTTTGGATTAAGTAATCCAATGAGGAAAATAAGAAGAAGAAAAAAAAAATTCAACAATTGAAGTATAAAGTTACTCCATTTTATGCATGGAAAAAAATTTTCCATTATTTTTTCTTTTCCGAAAATCCGACACTCCAGCACAAGGTTAAAAAAATTATGCAATATTTACTTCAACAACCCCAAAAGAAAATTACAATAATATTGTATACGTTATATCAGTTGACGAAAAACTTAATTGAGCGCATATAACATTACAATTAGATTTCATCAAAATTTATTATATTGATTGAAATTATTATAAGTAGATCCTTTGTTAATCTAGCACATTTATTTTTTAAAAAGTGCAATTATAATATCATATAGCCTTCATTAAGTATTTTGTTAGTTAAACAAATGGTATGGAGTATTATTGTAAATATTCAAAACACATTAGGCGTTTTTTTAACTAGACCTAACTTCAAGCAGTCTCGAGATAATTATTTCTTAAATATTCAATTTTATTATGTAAGAAATGAAGCGTAAGATCAATGATTGTGCCACAAATTCCGCATTAACTAAAAGATAATATAAAAGCAGAAAAAGTTCAAAATTTTCTATTGAGGACATTTTCTATGAATATTTTGGAGGAATTATCATCAAAAACTTAGTATTATATAGTTATTTTTCAATTATAATATTCATAAATACGTTGGATCCTTAAATTGTATAATGATCCCCCGTGAACGCGGCTCCATAGGCATAAGCTTGTTTAAATATTGTCACTATATATATATATATATTTTATCATTTTATAAATAAATAAATTAGTTATCAAGCTCTAACTAATGTTTGGATCGTAAATTAAAAAAAAAAATAAGAAAAATTATTTTTACACTTCGAATACCGTAATTTTATGCTTGAACATTTGCATATTTGTACATTCATTTTTTTCATCAATTCTTTAATCCAAATATGTGGTAAATATTTTAAAATAGTAGTCTCTTTCTTCTTTTGTATCATTCTCATTGCTTTTCCTTTCTCTTTTTCTCTTTATTGCTGCACAAAAAAGTGGGGACCTTATTATTAGATAAAACAATAATCTCAATTTAATAATCAATATTGTTTTGAATGCATAGAAGTGACCACTTTTATTGAAAAAAAATATGATTTCTTTTTTTACAATAAATAACATAGAAATCCATAACTCTATCAATAGAAATGATGCTATTTCGACTGGCGATAAGAGGGTGTTTAGGTGACCTCGTAACCTTTTTAAATTATTCTATGAAATATTTAAAGATTTGTAAGTTGTTATAAAATTTTTGGTAACCTATTTTATAAAAAAATATTATATTTTCTTAAACTAAAATATTATGATGCTATATATATATATTCAAAATGTAAGGAGTTCTTAATCTAGTCATGCTTTTCTAGTTTTTAATCAGATTAATTACAAAATAACTATTCCAAATATTGATATGAGTCAGGTTTGTAAAATGTCCAAAAAGACAAAACTACCAAAAAATGTAAGTTAATACTCACACAAGGCTAAAATTGACTTTTCCATTCAAGTCGCCAGACTTGATTCGAAAAGTACGCAACGACTATGGATTCGATGTATCTCATCATTTCCTGATGACGATGTGTGGTTCATACAAAATATACATCACAAACAATATAAACATGTGCTTAGCCATAAATAAATAACTTTGACTATTCACTAACCACGACACCCCTCATTTATTTTACAACATATTATCTCAATCTCTTTAAGAACACGAACTCACGTAAGTATTGGATGATTATTGCTGAAAACCACTTCAGCAAGCTCAATGTTTTCAAAATAAAATTTAATAATCTTAAAAATCTTCAAAAATATTTTATAACACGTAGGAACTTGTTAAATGCTTCAAATTAGCTTGATCAATAAGTTACCATCAACATTTATCAAAAATTTTAATTTTTTTTCTTTGAAATGAAAGAATAAGAGAAGAAAAAGCAATTAGCATAACAATGCATCAATTATAACCATGTAATTTGGTTTATTGGGATTCTAATCTTTTGTTTGTACATACATTCTTGTCAGACTGTGGGATTCTTTTTTTCACCGTCCATAGTTGAAAATCCTCTCTACCACTCTACTGTACAGTGCAATCATTACTGCAAACGAAGGACATTCCGGACATTTTGCTGCAGTGTGCAGTTTCCGATTGTACTAAAAGCGTGTTCTTTCGTGTACTTTTGTGGCATGATATTATGAGCGCTTTTTACTGTGCGGGATCTACTTTATTTCTAGTCTTCCGCGAGTTCATGTCTTGCATTTTTTTACCCCCAAAGTTGTTGCAAAAAAAAAAACTTATATTTTTTATAAATAATTTACAGGTTTGCAAAACTACTTTTCATGAATTTTTAATTTACTTTCAGAATTTTTATCGAGCTTCTTTTTATTACGATGGGGTTAAATATAAATTATTATTGCTGATATTATATAAACTTCATTTTGTTATTTTATCTAAATATTTAAAAGCTTATTAATTTCTTGATAAATTTTATTACAAAAATCAGAAATTTATAAAATTTGTTTCATTCTTTGTGCGGGCACATATCCATTTAAGAGTTTTTGTTAGGATGTGTTGCAATAAACATTATATATATATTCCCTTTTTTTGTAAAAAAATAATTAGTACAAACGTTTGTTTTCCCAACTTAAGACGTAGTCTGAATTTTGGATTTTTGGAAGGAAATTGTTTTTCACCCTTCATATGCCCAACTTTGTATTCTAACTTTTTCTTTCCATATATTTTCCAACTCTTTTTTTTCCTTTTTTTTTCTCCAATAAATTCTTGTATTCAAACACAGCGACTTTAGATACAAACTAGTATAGAATTTTGGGAATGACAATGTAGGTTTTGGACCGTGTGGGCTCGCACACCCACTAAAAGTTGAAAAAAGGAGAAAAAGAGAAAAAGACAAAAGAACTAGACAGAGTATACCAATTGGATCTCCATCCTAAATTTTATTGTTTGCTAAACAAACAAATAAATAAATAAATAATAATTATATGATATTCATATTCTAAATTGAGCCCATTTGTTAATTTTACTTCATAGTTGAATAAATTTAATTATTTGATAGGCAGGCTCATATCCACCCGTCCCTCCTGTATCAGTCGAGATTTGAAAAACAAGTCTCGTATCTAATTGTACGTTCCGTTTATTTGCCCCAAACCCGTTTTATTTTGAATCCAACGACATTTGGTTTGATTTGAATCTTAACAGGCCATTGCCATCTCTATAGAACTTATTCAGCAGACAATTATGCCACAAACTACCCCTCTCAAAGATTTACATCTGATATGGGAGAAAAAGGACTTGGACACGGAAAGATGTAATTTCATCACATAATAAACCCTAAACCCTAATTACGAAGAAAGGTTAGATTTACATTGGGCTAATAATGGGTTTCAGACATTAGACGAGTGAAGCCCGTGATATTAAGGAAAAGCTACACACAAGGGGCGGCCCATATTTGCGAAAACTTTGAAAACGTGAATCATGATCGGTGATCCAATTCCTTCTTCCACCCCCACCTCGTTCATTCACGCTCTTTGTCGTACACCTGAGGTTTTGGCGGGCTGCCGGGGCTGTGGATTTTATGTAAGTTCTTCAGAATCTTATGTTGAATGATTTAATTTCAGGTTTTTATTGTTTGGATATCGATATACATCTATCCGGTGATGATAGTGGGGTTTGGAACCTTCGGAAATTTAATGCTGATAGAAATTTCATATGCAAATGAGCCACCATGTTCGGAATGTGAGGTGTTTCTGTTCAGGAATGATGTTTCTGAATGTGCTCAGGGAAAATTCATGCGTCAACGTGAAGTAGGTGTTTAGTGATGATTGAGGGGAATGATTTCGTATCTAGTAAGTGTTCGAATCCCGTCGTAAAGTGTATCGGCTGTGGTTGTCATGTCCCGGACAATATCCGGCGGCCTTGAACCCCGACGGAATTATTCCGGGGATAAACGTGAAGTGGGTGTGAGTGAAAACAATGCTAAACAAGTAAACAACAGAAAAAGAGAGGGATTTATCAAAAAAAAGAAAAAAAAAAGAGAGAGAGTACTGAGAAATTGGAAGATAGACAGAAAGAAGATGAGAAGATAGAGACAAAGGAGATGAGAAAATCAGATTTCTTCTATATTCCTGGCTGCCTTCACCTTTCCATTGTTTACATAATTGAGGAGTAGAAAAGTAGAAAATGTGTGAAAACACATGTAGGAAAACATTATAACAACTTCTAATATCTTAACTAAGACCAGATGCCGACAAGTGGCATCCATCCAATAAGAGAAAACTAAATAAAAACGATGTCGTTCCCTCACTTTTGCATTCAAACCAGCGGTTTTCTTCTATGATCTTGAACAATATCACCTCATAAGCTAACTCTTGGCATTGAGTTAGGCTTGATGTCTAATTTCGATATGGGCTTTGGGCTACCTAATATTGTTGGGCCACCCATTTCATGTTACTCTATGCTCCAGATGCCTCGTCCTTGACAAGGTGTGTGCTAGAATCCCTTAACCTGACATCTGTAAATTATTTGGGTTGTGGTCTGCTTATTTGATATTTGACAATCACAAGCTAGCTTTTGGTTGCAGTTTTTTCATCAGACGCTCCTAGTGCATTTTGATGATCTGATAAAGTTTGATCTGTGATCTCCATCCAACTTAAGATTCACTAGAGGTCAGAAATTTGTGCTGTTAGAACTACAAAATTTTGGCCAATTACCAGCTTCTTGGCTTTTTAATCAGCTGGATATGTCTTTCATGGAAGGTGGTAGAGAAGTGGATACCTTGAGGGTCAATAAATGTCTTTATTATTAGAATGGTGAGCCTTCTGCAAGAAAACTCATTGAAGGTTTCCATGATTTAGGTATTCAATATGTGCTGAAGTTTTCATTCTTGGGGGGTTGTTAATTTTTCCTCTAATTTAATCTCTCCTCTGTTTTCTGTTTAGGTCCTTTCAACTATTTAAGCACGATGCGTGCTTGTTGAATATTATGGCATCAAAACAAAATATTGTCTACAGTTGTCTTCCTCTGGAGGAAGAGGATTATTGTGACAGGAGCAACCAAAGGGGACATAATCCTAGATTTGACTATTCACCTAGAACCCACAACAAAGTTCCTTGGAAGTCGATTTTCCTTGCATTTTTCCTGCTTCTCCTAGGATGTCTGCTGCTCTTGCTGTCGTTCTTCATCTTCACCGGTCACATGGGAGGAGACCTGTCCCAAGCATATGGCCTCTTAGGTTTGGGATTTCTTACCTTCTTGCCAGGTATCCTTGCATGCTCTCATTGGTATAATATGTGTTCTAGTTAGAGAATGATTAACTATGGAGCCTCCTCTGTATCAATACATATGCTCCACTATTTCGAAACAAGATTTTTCATTTGACTTGTATTCCAGTGTTATGAGTTATAGTCCTTCTTCAAAACAGATTCCTTTTGTACATCAAGTCTTTATAGCAAGTCTGATTATCCTTGTCCTTGGACCTTGTTTATGTCTCGGGTTTGAATAAATTGCTATAATGCTCCTTGCCTATAGATTAGTCGACATTGTGCCTAATGGAATCTCTTATTTCATATCTGTCTTTTCTCATCAGAATCCTTAATCGACATCTTGGTAGAAATAAGTTTCTTCATTCTTGGGACTTTCACATCACGACATGTATTGAATAAAAACCAGCTAATCTTTCAAATCCTTTTTTCGTAGCCGATAAATTATAAATCAAGGAAAGATTACTGTGCTTTGATTCCTTTAATGATTGTGCGTGCTTTTATATTGAATCTTTCAACGTGGCTGCAGGATTCTATGAGACACGAATTGCCTACTATTCCTGGAGAGGTGCCCAAGGATATCACTTTACTTCGATTCCCGACTATTGAATTATTTTCTGCTGTTTCAACTCATCCAGCTGTCGAACTTTTCTCTGATTTTTATGGGCTTAAAAGCTTCCCTGTGAAGAATTTGCTTGCATTATGCTCCACTTGTTTGTATAGCTAGTGCCAAGAATCTGTATATTCTCTTGCTAAGTGTTGCAGAACAGGTGCTTTAGTCTCATTGATTGTTTTAGTGAGGACTAGGAAAAAGTGTGAAAGATAAAAAGAAGAATATGTTAGATTATGAGGAGGATTAGGGATAAGCACGAACCATGTACCCAAGAAGAAAGACTTTGCCTGTAAAGTTAGATTAAAACTGCATATGTACAGTATTTTTATTTTCTTAAAAAAGTGTCTTGGATCTTGGCTGGTTTCTAACTATCCTCGGTTCGTAGGTATAGAACTTGTCTCTGAGTTACCACTTATCCCATTTTCCATTAAATGGAACTTGAACGAAATATCATTAAACTTGATATTTTTACATTTGTTTAGTTAAATATTTTATTTTGTTTTTTAAAACTAAAGTAATTTATCTTATTTCACAAGTTTAAGTTTGTTTGTAATATTTTATAAATTTCTGCATCTTATTAAGGTTTTCGAAATTCATAAAATGTTAAATCTTATTTTAAAAGTAAGTTATCAAAATACTAGCATAATAAGTGTTTTGTATTTAATGTGCTTGAAATCAAATGAGCATGGTAAGATATTAAAAAAAAAAGGTCAAAAATTCTTTATTTATTTATTTTCAAAACTTAGCTTATAAAATGCTAATATCTTCTTTTGGGAGTCTTCAAACCCTTTTTTAGTATGAATATCGCATACATCATTTTGATTTGAAAAAAAAAAAAAAAAAACAAGGTGAGTTCACCCAAAATTAGGTCTAATGAATTTTAACAATTAATTTAGATTAAATATTGAAAATCTATCAACGTCATTCAATTATTTTTAGACAACAATAGAAAAATGAAATGTCACTCCCCATGATATGAACTGCTTTCTTGTTCCATTCTTAAGAAATATATATATATATACACCTATATATATGTAATCGAAATCATAAGAAAACGTATGTGTATATATATATATATAATAAAAAATACATATTTATGCTAGTTTTCAGGGCAACAACAAAGGCAGGGAATCAACTTTGTTTCCACCAAACGAAGTAAAAAAGGAGAGCAAAATTATTCTCAGCCCCACGATTTCATCTCAATTATTGAATCCACCCTCTTTAATTCCTCCCCAGTCCCCCCACTTTACTAAACTTCCCATTTGCTTACTTCTATTCCAGTTATAATCATCCTTAATTAATTATTTAATTACAATTAGATAACCAATTAAATAAGCTCCACAAGAAAAATAAAATAAAATAATAAATAAGTATACAATAAATTAACAAAACAAATGACTCCGGCGGTTCCCTTTCTGCATCATCATCAGCATCATCATCTCCTCTTCAAACCTGCATTGGAGGTGTCTGTCAATCCCCATACACGTCACTCACACTGAATCAAATCTCGTCAAATTCATTTGGGGCTGCTATTTTTCTCTCCTTTTATCCTTCAATCTTTCGGCAACAGTTTCGCTGTTTGAGGATTTTGGTGCGGGCGGTTGTTTGGTTTCTGTGTGAGTTTCTATGTCGTAATTTGTGTATGCTTGTGTGGGTGTTGAGCATTCATTGCTCTGAAATTGACGATTTGTGTGTTTAATTTTGAATAATTTGGGTTTGTTCTCTTTTGGTTTTCCATGATTTTTACAGATCTGTGATTGGGAGAAGTGGTGGGAGTTTGTGGTTTGTAATTTTGGGGAATTGTTGGGTAATTGTAAAGATGTGAGCTTTAGGGTGTGGTGTTGAGTTTGTTCTCCCCTCTTTTTTCCCTTTTTCTTTTTTCTTTTTTTCTCCTTCTTCTTCTTCTTATATATATATATATATATATTGACGATGAGTTCTATCGTGATTTCATTGTTTAATTTGCATTTCGAATTCAAGTTTCGTGGAAAATGATTTTTGTTTCCCCTTTTTTACAGGCAATCTTGCGCAAATTCATTTAGTCTGTTGAATTGAGAGCTTTTATTGCCTTATAAGTTTTTGAACTTGTGACTACCTGTGCTGGCTTTTGTTACTGAATAATTTTAGCCATCCAATGGTGTTTTGTTCTTTTCCTGTTTGCCCTCTGAAACGTAATAGCATCAAATAAATGCATCCATGCGGAATGCTCAGTGCCTTGATTTTGCTGATTTATTTGGGTGGATACCTTTCAATGGCTGTTCTCTGTCTGATGAATGACTTAGTTTGGAAAATTGGCATTGAAGCTAATTACTGGCTGGTACCAGTGCTAAGATGCATACTGATGTTACACTCTTGAGGTGTGGTTTAAACTTGTACGCATATCTCTATATCACATGCTATTTGAATGATCTCCTATTCATATGTATCAGGACTATGGATGGATCTATCCAAGACGGTGGTAGTAGTGTGGACTCATTCCTAAGGAACTACAAGCTTGGGAAGACTCTTGGGATTGGTTCATTTGGCAAAGTTAAAATTGCTGAACACGCATTGACAGGGCACAAAGTCGCTGTCAAGATCCTTAACCGTAAGAAAATAAAGAATATGGACATGGAAGAAAAAGGTTGGTCAACTTCATATGCCACACTTGTTTAAATACCTTCTACTAATACCATATGTGAAGCCTGTAGTCTACAACCTTGTATTGCATCTCCTGTCTTTCTCTGTGCTTTATTGTTTCACGTTTTTCAAGATATTGTCCATAAAACATTGTTCAACATTCTAAAACTGAAAATTGTTTGTTTTCTTTTTCTTGTAGTACATTATCCTCGGCAGTGTCTGTTTCCTTTTGAATCCGGCTTCAGTTATTATGTGCATTATTAATGTTATCTATGATGTGCGTTTCAATTGTATCTGTATTCCGTTTTATGTAACTTCAACTATTAGGTGGTGATTTTTGCCTCAATACATCATGCTAAAATGGCCTTGAATATGATGTTCAGGAGATTTATTTAGTAGAAGTTGAGGCTTCACACACCAGTACCAAAACCTTGCGCTTACTTTGAGAAGGGCTTTATCTCCTCATCTGGAAATTAATTAATCCAACATGCTGTGCCTTTATTCATGTCATTATGAATCTTCTGTTTCTAGTAATGCAAAAGTCAGCCGCATCAAACTTAGCTATTTTGAACTTGCTGGATTTCTTAAAGAGTGGGTCTCTTCTTGCAGTTAGAAGAGAAATCAAAATTCTGAGATTGTTTATGCATCCCCACATTATACGTCTGTATGAGGTTGTGGAGACACATTCCGACATATATGTTGTGATGGAATATGTGAAGTCTGGTGAGCTGTTTGATTATATAGTGGAGAAAGGTAGGTTACATGAGGAAGAAGCTCGCGTGTTCTTTCAACAGGTAGGATTCCTTTTTTTTTAGAGTTCTCAAATTACTTGATTCATCTGAAGTGAGTGTAGCAATGTCTTTCTGTTCATGATAATTGTAGATAATCTCTGGAGTGGAGTACTGCCATCGGAATATGGTGGTTCATAGAGATCTCAAGCCGGAGAATTTGCTTTTGGATTCTAAGCACCATGTGAAAATAGCTGATTTTGGCTTGAGTAATATCATGCGTGATGGCCATTTTCTAAAGACAAGTTGTGGAAGCCCCAACTATGCTGCTCCAGAGGTACTCTTTAAATATAGCAGCAATGGTAGTGAGTTACACATGTACTAAAAATGTGACAAAAAATGTGAATTGGGGTGGTTGTAAATGTTTCGAAAATGAGCCACTGAAAGCACTTGATATGTATTTTGTTCATAGGTTATATCTGGTAAATTATATGCGGGGCCTGAAGTGGACGTGTGGAGCTGTGGTGTTATTCTCTATGCACTTCTCTGTGGCACCCTTCCCTTTGATGATGAAAACATTCCGAACCTGTTTAAAAAAATCAAGGTATATTCGTATAAAGTTATGCAGATCATTTTTTTAACGCCTCTTTCATCTAGTGCATGTCATTTCTAGGTGATAAAATTTAGTGAGATTATTGCTTGGATTTTAGATGTCATATTTAATGCAACAATCATTCATAGCTTCGATTTTAGGCTTTTTGAGGGTGTAAATGCTATAGCCTAGCACAACTTTAGATTTCTTGACATCTGGTTGCTAGCACATATGAATTTTGAAATTGCTTCTTATTATATCATACCCAACTTGAACTAGATTTTGATGAGCCAATTGGCGTAGTTTATATGATCATGATTTGATGCTTATGAGCCTAACTGGCTGAATTTTAGCTAAGTTAAAAAACTGCATGAGCTTGATGATCTTATGAGCTTGGCTTGTCTCTCTCTCAAGCTGAATCAGACGAGCTTTAGACTATCTCGGCCCAGCTGCTCTCAGAAGTTTTAATTCATAAGTTTTCTTGGTGCTTGGATTTCATATTACTGACAGCATTAGAAAATATCTGCACAGAAAAGGATTCATACAGATACTTTTGAACTACTTAAACGTTATTTTGTTCAAATTGTCCCTAGGGCGGAATATATACACTTCCCAGCCATTTATCTACTGGTGCAAGAGATTTGATTCCCAGGATGCTCATAGTTGATCCTATGAAACGAATGACTATTCCTGAGATTCGTGCACACCCCTGGTTCCAAGCTCATCTCCCACGGTATTTGGCTGTGCCACCACCAGATACAACACAACAAGCTAAAAAGGTTAGTGGAACTTGATATCTCGATGCTTATGCTTGATGTATAAAGTCTCTAATACATGTAGTCTATTCTAGAACATAAAGAAATGTTACCCAAAAAAAAAAAAAATCATCAATTTCTAATTCTTTGCATGTGAACATATGTTCTCTGGTGTTAAGGTTTTTCTACCTATATCCTCCTGTTGCGCTTCCTATAGATATGGCCCTTATTGCTTAGCTTAATTGGCAGACTACTACATATTGCTTGATTATACTTCTAATGCTGGAAATCATTCACAGGGTTTCAATTTATAACAATTCAAACTTCTATTTATTGATTTAAGATATTTTATCAATGTGCAGATTGATGAAGAGATTCTTCAGGAAGTGGTTAACATGGGATTTGAGAGGACTGCTCTTGTTGATTCTCTTCGAAACAGGGTTCAAAATGAGGTAAATGTTGTCAATGTATCATGTTAATATTAATTTTGAATTTTTCTTAATTTTTGGCTGTGTTTCAGGGTACTGTGACATACTATCTCCTTCTAGACAACCGGTTTCGTGTTGCCAATGGCTACCTTGGAGCTGAATTTCAGGAGACAGTGGTACACCTTTTAGGTTCATGTTAATGAATGAAGCTGTACTTTGCCATTGTTTGAACTTTGATCATGCATCATCTTGGTCCAGTGATACTTCACATGTACAAATTCTCTGCCAATTTACATGTTTTTGTGAATCCCTATCTCCATAGGAATTTGGTTATAACCGCATGAATCCAAGTGAAACTGTAGCATCTCCTGCTGGACAACGGTTTCCTGGAGTTACTGATTATTCGCAATTTGGAGGACGGCAGCTTCCGCTGGAAAGGAAGTGGGCACTTGGACTCCAGGTTAGTTGGCTGCTTCGCAGTATATTGAAATGACTATATAAACATGAGCTAATTGAGCTTTTCTGGGAGAGATACAAGCTAATGGGCAGATTTCGACAGGCTGGCCAAGATCTTTAAATTATCCGAGCATAATTACTCTGATCCATGAAGCAAATATTATTTCCCTTCCCAATTTTGTAGTCTGCTTGCTATTAATGGTGGTTATTTTTATCCCTTTGTCTTTTTTGATAGTCTCGGGCCCACCCTCGTGAGATAATGACGGAAGTTCTGAAAGCTCTGCAAGAATTGAATGTTTACTGGAAAAAGATAGGGCACTACAACATGAAATGCAGATGGACTCCTGGCAGTCCCGGTCAAATGCTTAACAATTCTATGCATGATAACAATTATTTTGGTGATGAATCTGCTATTATTGAGAATGATGGCAATATTAGGCCCCAAAATGTCGTGAAGTTTGAAGTTCAGGTAGATAACGCATTTTATTTTCATCATTGTGGATTCATATACCAAAGTAGTGTAAATAATAGACCAGTGCATACGTAGTATCATGAAGATTCTCCTTCCGACAATGAGCACTCATTGAATCGGTTCTTTTCAATGAATAGATCCAATTCGATATGCTCTTTTCTACATTGAATGCTCAAATAATTTTAACTTGTTTTTAATTTTATTTCAGCTTTACAAAACTCGCGAAGACAAATACTTGCTTGATCTGCAGAGAGTTCAGGGTCCACAGTTCCTCTTTCTCGACCTTTGTGCCTCCTTCCTTGCTCAGCTTCGCGTACTCTGAACTTAGATTACTCATGGAACTTCTTCAATCCGTGTGGGAAGTTAGAAGTTTATGCTGTATATAATTAATTAATTAATGCTCAAAAAGAGCCAAATTCCCTCTCCCAGTGACGAATGTCTTGCCAAGCCGATATTTTTGTTGACTCTTTCGGAGTTGGCTTCTGCGACAAAGTTCTCCCTTCCTGAATTTCATAACCGTAACTTTTTCTTCTCGTGATTTATAAGGGATTCAGGAATTTCTTCAACCCTTAAAGTTCTGAATAGTTAAATATGAGCCAGGGCAGTTTGCAAGATGCGTATATAAATTAATCAAAGATTATCTTATGTAGCTTGCTGCTATTGCTCTCTGGCTAGACCCTTGCGGTGTTTATCGGAATTTGTTATGATACTTTTATGCTTCTGGTTAGTTAAATCTAAGTCTAATTCATGTATATTTTTGGGGTAATCCTGATGATGGATAAGTTCTTACATCCCTCTCGCTATTTTGTATTGGGTTGTTCTGGGATAGTGTCTTTTCCTTGATCGAAGTTTTATATAACAAACTCTTACATTTGGCTCTTGAAGATGTTTTTCTTTTCCTTTTTTTTTTTTTTTTGTATGTGGTCATTCGGATTATGGGCGAGTTTCATATATTGTTGTTGAAACCTTTTGTTTTTGTTTACATTTTGATTTTGTTTTTTACACTTCACCATCTTTGAATGTTATTGTTGGAATATGCTGCTGTGATCTTTCATGTGCTGGAGAACTTTTAACTAAGTTCATGGGTATTTTTGTGTATTGAGATAACTAGGCTATTTTCATTATTTAACACCTTTCTGCATACTTAATATCGGACAATCACTGAATCATTTCTTGTCTTATTGTCTATCTTTTTCTCGTTTGATAACAATAAAAATATCTAAAGTTATTTATGACAAATTTACTCTTTAACAGAATCACATAACTGGCACAAGTAACAATCAAGATAGAATTTATCACTGTAAATGTCCAAAAATGTGAAAATGCAAAATAGTATAGTTTAAATGTCAAAGTACAACAAGAAAAAGCTTAGTGAACAAAATATAAAAAAAGCATTCATAGTTGGAATTCCAAACTACTTTTATTCCAATCACAACTCACAATCCTCCCTCTTAGGAAAAGTACTACAAAAAATAGTGTGACAGAAGAACTGTAAACTACCCTTTGCTGCATTCAATAAATATTTATTCATCCATCTAAACAAGATTAAAGAATGGCTACAAGACAACATGAAAACATTAGCAAAATCTCTTTCATTAAGCCCTCCGAAAGATGACACAATCCCCATAATCATAACCTAGATTATCAAGAAACATAGCATATATTTGGAAGATCAATTGAGTTCCACAGCAGTAATTCTCCATCTTCATCCAATAAAGAATTCTCATCCTCATTCTTCTTCACCTTCTCTTCCTCACTGTTCTTGTTCATCATCATCTTCTCTTCTTGTTTCATTTTACAAGCATTTCTAAGCCTACTTATCTGATCGGCCGCCGCGTTCTTCCCGAGCTTCATTCTCAGGCATTCTGTGATTCCATTAAAGGCATATAATGAAGCAGAAAACTTCCTCTCGTAATTCATTCTCTTCATTGCTTCAGATAACATCAGTGGCTCATCTTCTTGCACTATCGGTTTCGAAATTTCCTCTGTTATTTCGAAAGGTGAATAATCTAGCAACGACCCAATGTTGTCGACGAACTGGAAGTCCACAGGTTCCAGACTGGAGTTATTCTCCTCCTCAATCCCATTTTCCGCTTCTGCTTGATTAGAAACTTGTATGACATCAGTGGGATTATATTCTTGTGGGCAATTTTCTATGGAAATATCCTCGTCAGGATCGTTGAGAAAATCAGTGAAATCGGATTCTGAAAAATCAGGAACTTCAACTATATAGTTTTGATCAACAGGCGGCACAAAAGAAGACTCAAATGATGAAGAATTCGAACTGGAATTTGAATTCGAATTCAAATTAGTATCAGCAGATGACAAGGCATTGTTTCTTGCCTGAATCCTACTTAAAAGAAGGTTTGTGATTTTTGAAGGAAGAACAGAGGTGGTGGAAGAATTAGGCCAAAAATTTGTTCTTGTATTAGACCCGCGAAGCAAACAAGCGGCCTCATCGTAAGCCCTTGCCGCCTCCTCCGCCGTGTCAAATGTGCCTAACCACACTCTTATCTTCTGTATGGTGTCCTTTATCTCCGCCACCCATCGCCCTGATGGCCGCTGCCGGACCCCCACGAACCGCTTCCGGGCTCGTCTAGCACCGCCTATCGCCGCTGTGGCTGCGGCTTCCCTTACCATATCTTCCCAGGTCGATGAATTTTCTTCTCCGGGGTTGAGTTTTTGTTGATGATCATCCATTACCTCATCAGCCTTTCTTTTTCTTGCCATTTTTAATTTGGGTTTTGGAGTTAAGGGGTTTCTTGGTATTGGTCTGGTTAGTGTTTTCTCGGATTAGTGTGATGTTTGTTGATGTGGGCGGAATGGTTAGTTTTTATACGCAGGGAAGAGGGGATATTGTCAAAGAATTTAGAGTTGAAATGGTCTTCTTTTTGTTTGTTTAGACTCTTTTGTTGTTTATGATTTTCGGTTTATTTTGGACATATGGAAAATTTTCATGATGAGAGAGAGAGAGAGAGAGATGTTAAAAACTATTTAATTAATGATGTATGCATATATTTTATGAAGTCTATGGTGTAAATTAGTACATATAGGTGCTTTGACATGGCCAAAGAGTAAAATTTCTTGCTTCCTCTTAATTGAGTTTTAACTCGAGCCGATGACTTGCATATAAATAGAGTTTTAATTCGAGCCTATGACTTGTATATAAATATAAGTTGTACGAATTGGATCGAGTCTTATTTAAATAAGGGCTCAGGCTCCAGCTTGAACTCGAAAAGTAGCCATAGTTTAGCTCAGCTTGCTCTGAAGTCTGCTTACAACTTTTGCTTTGTCGATTTGCTTCCTAATATATACTATTGTTTTTATATTAAAAGAATTGATAATTTTAAACAGGGTCACACTATAAAATAATTGAATTTTAACAATAAAAAAAATTAACATTTGTGGTCAAAATAGTAACCGATAATCCAAAATTAATAACTGTAATAGAAGTGGCGACCAATTATTCAAATGTAACAAAGTAAAAGCATTATTTGTCATTGTCTACACTATAATGAAAACATTCACCATGACTATATGTCATAGTGAATTTTTCACAATCACGAATATGCAATATTATGTTGAATATATAACAAATGACTTTGCACCATTTCTATTAACATTAACTTTCAATCATAGTAACTCTTCAAATATCTTGTATTGTTACAATTTGTTAGTACTCTTTCACTCATTGAAATGATTTTTCATTAGATAAAACTTTTCACCATGTACACTAGCCAATAACATTTCACTAAATTAGCCTTTGTGTCTAATGATACTTTAGAAGAAAACTTGATATAATCAAATTAGAAAATCAACCATAAAGAAGAATTTTTATTAGTCTATTTCTGGTGGAGTACAAGCACAATGATTGTATCTTTAATTCAAGGCAAAGGCATAGAAATCATCAATTCATTGAAAAGGACTTCTCCCATCCATTTCATTGCAACAGTACTTCAAACTAAGTTAATATCAAGGAGCAATCACAAATTTATAAGCAGGGGCTACCTTTTTAAGCAATAATTATCTCATATTGAGGTGTAACCTAATATAGAAACATATCATATGATATGTGAAATTACAATATCACGCCTGTCGTCAATTAAGTCGATAGAATACTTAACAAAACATGTACAATATTACAAATCGACCCTTTTGAAAGTTGCAATGTTACAACATATATGTAAGCTTTTTGGGTGTGATGATACCGTAATGTTAAAAAGTTTCGTTAAATTTTTTCTCAGCTAAACTGATATTAAGAAGTGTAATTCAAATTTTTTTTTTTTTGATAATTATGCCAAATTTTATGGATGTTGACATAATTGTTTATTTCTTTCTTTTCTTTCTCTCTCTTTTTTTAATACCACTTTAACTTGTCCGCCAAATAAAAATAAAATATAAAGAATTACATGTCAGACAAAATAAAAATGTAATTACCATGTCCAAATGTGTCATTAACATGGGTCGAAGAGAAATCATTATTAATGAGAAAAATAATGAAAACACATTATTTGTGAGTGGTGAAAAAGGTCAAAGAAAGCGATCTCTCCAAAGGCCGTAGACAATAAGCACTTCAATAATCAATAGTTGGTTTTAGCCAATTAAATATTTGTGGGATTGATGTCAGCTAAAAGTTGCAGATAGCGATCTTAAGGACGCGTTTACTTAAAAGCTTTGGCTAATTAAACCATCATTAAACGGAGTTTACTTCCGTGGTTAAAGTAGGACTGTAAATGTATTGAATTTAAATCAAATCAGTGTTATCCGTACTCAATTTCAATAGCCAACATAAATATTCGGATCCCACCTAATAACTTATCGGATCTATGCTTTTCGAATCCATGTTCGAGTCCGAGGATCTTCTAAATCAGATAAGAATGTCCAACCTGATTAAATATTTTTTCCTACTTCTTTCTTTCTTTTAAAAAAATTGACATGCATATAATTTGTAACTTTTACATTTAATTTATTTAATACTTTAATCCAAACATTGCACTAATTCTTGTAGCCTATATAAGAAAACATGATTTATTTGTTTACTTCAGAAGTAAAATTAGTGTATATGATAAATTTTGTGCAGTAAGTAATTCTTTATTTACAACTTTGATCTTAGCTTCGTTTGTCCAAGTAAATGACTCAAACTTGAAAAAGTAATTTTTTTTTTTGTTTTTGAATTGAAAAGGGACCATGTTGTTATAAACTTATGCTTTGGATATTCCTAAGCTAACTCAATTTTTCTTGATTTTTTGAAAGATAACAAAGAAAAATAAGAAGAAAATCTTGTAAACAAGAGAAGAACAGAGTCAAAGGAAGAGACACAAGAGATTTTGTGGGGCGGTCAAATGTACGGCCATTTCTACTAACAATAGAAAAGAAAAGACATGTAAGAGTGTTTTCAATGCTATCAACGTATCCCTTTTGTGTTTCTTGTGCTGGTTTATTTACTTCATCCCCCTCAAAATTATAACCACACCTCCTCTCTCTCTCTCTCTCTCTCTCTCTCTCTCTCTCTCTCTCTCTCTCTCTCTCTCTCTCTCAATACACACACATATACGTTAGTATTGACGTACATATGTGTGTATATATGATACGAGGCATGTGCTTTCAGTAATCACATGATATGTACATATACATAATTTGTTACATGATTAATGTAGGGCAATAATGCACGACAATAATGAGTTGCAAGTGATCTAATATCTGTATATGTTATAACTATAAAATTTAAATAGATAAAATAAGAAGAACATTATAAAAAATCAAGTTAAAAGATCATATGAAACATGTAAAATTCTTTTAAGGGAGTTGACACTTCGTCAAAAAACTAGTTATCTGGTGGTCTAGTACTCTTTCTATACATTACATCATATAACATTTAAACATATATTCATAAAAGCATTTTTAAAAAATCACATAAAATGCAAAAAATTCGGCTAAGATTGCTCATGCTTTGTGAAAAAACTAGGGTCTAATGTTCACCCAATGCACGTACATCTATTACTTCAAATGTGATTAATATATTACATATATAAATATCAGTTAGAAAATAATAATTAACGAATGATGACTTATCACTAAAATTATGTAGATGAAAATTACTTCCTGCAAGTATAATTACTTGTAGTTAAGGATTAAATAAATGATAATATTAAGGGACATTTTAAATAGATTCCGTGTATGCATGTGTGTGTGTATATATATATATATATATAGAGAGAGAGAGAGAGAGAGAGAGAGAGAGAGAGTATTTGTGGTCCTTGTCTATGTGAAAGAAAAATAGGTATAGCATGGCAAGTTTGGGGCGCCTGATATAAACAAATATAAGCAGAATAAAAAGAAGATGTCAATCATGTAGTGTTATTGCTCCATGTGGAGGTTTATGGAACACTGCAGCGGTCTTCTTCTTCTTCTTACCCCAAAGTGACGTTTTCATATCATCATGCTATAACTTCTTCAGAATTTTGACTCAGAAAGAAACACTCATTCAAATATTTTTATATATTTTCCACCATAATTTAAGACTTGAAAGCCTTCACTATTTGTAGACAAACTCCAGATGTTGCAATATCAGAGCAAACTGTTGATTTCTTGAGATTACCAAATATAATTATAAAAAACGCGACCTAAGATTTGAATTCGAATTTCGGATGATCATAAGATTTAGCTCTTCGATTCTTGGGAAGTTTATTATAATTAGTCCCTGTTGTTAGGTCAATTGAAGGAAAACTTAATGGAATTTGTGTAATGTTACAATTAATTCCCCAAGCATGTGCCCTTTTGTTTCTAGATTCATGGAATTGGTCATTTGGGATTCTTGAACCCCCTTTTTTTTTTCTTTCTCTTTTGTAAGTCTTAGTTATTTCTTTATGTGCAAGTAAAGTTGAACGTCGACCTCAAAAGGTTTTCCCTTTTCTCATCAAGCTTTTATCATTTGTCTTATAACTAATGCTCAATTTTAAACTTGAATGAATGATATCAGATAAATTTTTGTAGGTATAATGGAGTTTGCATAGGCTAATGATGCAGCCAAAATTAGCAAGAAATGAGGATAGAGAGCACATTTTCAAGCACATATTTTGTAAATTTGCCTTGAGTTTATTCTTTTTTTGGTGCCATATCACCACGAAAAGTAATTTACAAAGCCTTTATTTTGTTGTTACCTCCCCACCTTGAAAGCTTTAAAGAATTTGCTCCAAAGTTATGATGGACAATTCATTCTGATCATAGTTTAATCACCTTGATTGCATTCTAACCTGGTACCTGAAAATTAATGATGAAAAGAAAATAGACTAGCACGCCGAAAAAATATTTACCTATTCGTTCCTGTTTTTCATTTAGAATTGCCCTGTCCAATATCTACCCTAAAATCTAATGAACAACTCATTTCCGTCAAAGTTTGATTACTTTGACTAGTATTCTTCTATATTGGCACCTGAAATTTAACAATGAGAAGAAAATAGACTAGGATGCCAAACAACATGGTTCGACTTACCCTTTTTGCTCTTGTTTTCCAAGCTGAAATTTGATGGGCAACTCATTCTCATCAAAGTTTAATCACCTTGACTTGCATTCTAACTTGACATATTTGTCTTTTATTATTACCGTTAAGGTAACCCCTAATAAATATTGATTAACATAAAGATGTTTTATTAGCTAAAATTATCTTTATTTATCAACCATTTCATATAGAATTTATTTTAATCCATAAAAATTATTATGAATAAATAAACACCAATTCATAAGAAAAAGATAATAAAAACAAGTGTACCTTCCTAGTAAACTAAAATGCCAAAACAACTTTACCTATTTGCTCCAAAATTATGATGGACAACTCATTCTGATCGTAATTTAATCACCTTGATTGTATTCTAACTTGGCACCTGAAAATTAATAATGAGAAGAAAATAGACTAGCATGCCCAAAGCATATTTACGTGTGCGCTCCTGTTTTCCATTTAGAATTGCCCTGTCCAATATCTAACCTAAAATCTAATGATCGAACAACTCATTTCCATCAAAGTTTGATTACCTTGACTAGTATTCTGTCTTGGCACCTAAAAATTTAACAATTGGAAGAAAATAGACTAGCATGCCAAAACAACATGGTTCTACTCGCCCGTTTTGCTCTTGTTTTCCAAGCTGAAATTTGATGGGCAACTCATTCCCGTCAAAGTTTAATGACCCTGACTTGTATTTTGACTTGACACATGAAAATGAATATTGAAAAGAAAAATATATAGTGGCAAGCCAAAACAACATAATTCTGGTTTACCTATTTAACATCAAGCTAATTTTTGATGGACAACTCATTTCCATCAAAATTTCACCACCTTATGAAGCATCATGAATTGGCACCTAAAAGTCAATATTGACAAGAAAATAAACAAGCATACCAAGAACAATAGGATTCTAATTTACCTTTTTGCTCCAATTTTCCTTTTAGATTGACTTGTCTAACATCGGAACTGAAACTAATAGAAACAGTTTAATCACCTTGAATGCCATCCTCACTTTGCACCTGAAATTTCATACTTAATCACCAAAACTTAACACAAATAGGAAGATGTTAGGATCGTATAAGTTCTTTTAAGAAATGTAAAGTGTTCCCAACTTTTTTAATATGCCATCATGCTCCTTATATTTTAGGTATATTAATTACAAAATTGTCATTACTTAGATTTTATAAGCTTCAAGATTTATTTTATCGAAAAACTTCAACAACTTATCTCAAAATAGGATTCAACAATTTATAAGATCCAATAACATCCTATATGATGTAAGAGCTTCTACCAAAAGCTTAGCCAAACACCCTCTAAATGTGATTATCTATCATTGCGAAATTACAGCTTAAAAAAAAAAAAAAAAGAGATTGGTAAAACCTGTCTGCACCAGACATGCATACTGATGAACAGCCCAAAGTCACAAATTTCAAGCCCAGCTAAGTAGGAGGTCTAGTTTTAAGAACTGAAGCATGGACATGTTAACTCATCAAGTGAAGGGCCAGAACTAAAGCATTTATGTCAGTAATGGAAGGTACTTTACAATTTCTAGAAATTTTATGTTATGTACTCTTCTAGAGTTTTGAATTTCTCACTTCCGTTACTGACATAGAACAATTTGCTCCACCCCCTAAGGGGCTCCACAATTGAGTTCCTGCACCATTTAAATGATTAGTATGGATTAGAAATGCAGAAAGACAATAATGTTGATCAAGTAACTCATTAAAAAGTAGTCAGGGACTAATAACTATCACCCAAAGAAAATCCAACTACTGATGCTAACATAAAGGAACTTACTTTGGAAATGCGTTCTCTTGCCCCCTAAAAGCAGAAATTATTGTAGGTACAGTCATTTCTAAGCTAGAGAATTATCATCTATACCTCAATCAACGGACTTAGCACCACATGGCCCGATTAGTATGGACTTAACAGAAAAATATCAGATTAAAAAATATCAGATTAACTTCTTCCAATAAATCAGCACACATGACACAGTTGTGAATCTCACAGTTTGAGAATGCTTGGAAAATGAGCAACAAGGTCATGGCAATATCAGGACCTTATCATAGAGACAGGCCAAGAAAGCTCGAACAGTTTCACTCTGTGGTTTGGAATGCCTATCAAGAGAAAAAGGCTTCTCTCTTCCAGAATGTCATTCTTGTAGAATTCTCACCTTAGAGCACTTGCGACTCCATACATGGTAAGACCCCAAGGACCCCATGATAAAAGATTAAAGTTTTAGAAGAGAAAAGAAGGCAAAAGACAAATAACCACCACATGAAATTTCAAGAATTCCATGCAAAAGAAGAGAAGTTTCAAGAATCCCGGCACTCCCAAAACCAGACTTCTCAACATTAATTCAATCCTTTCTTCTACAATCAAAAAAATATTCCAAAAATTCCACGCAGAAAAGAGAAGATTCAAAGAACGCCCCATTCACAAAACCAGACCCCCCAACATTCAATCTTTTCTTGAAACACCAACGAAAGAAACAATCAAGAAAAAACCCAAAAGCAAGTATGAAATTCCCAGAAATCCACTGAACACAAACAAGAAACAGAAAACAATAAACAAAACCTGAACGAAAGAAGTAACATCGACTGACTGCAGCTGAAATTTGGAAGCAGCGGAAGAAGAGAAGCAGAGCCAGGGATGCCAAGAAGAGACTACTCAATGTGAAGAACAGGGATAAGAATCAAGAGGGAGAAATAAAGTTTAAATGGGGTATATATAGGCAACGGCTAGCCGTGTCCCTGACAATTAACCGCCACGCTCTTCAACGGCCAAAAAAAGAAAGAGGGAAAATTTTTTCTTGATCTCCAAGACTATGCTCGCTCCTCAACGGTAAAAAAGGAAGCTTCTGGTTTGTTTTCCAATTTTTTATTACACATTTTAAATTGTTTAGTATTTAAAAAAATGTTGAATTGTTTATAATAAAATATTTTTATCTTGTCTAAGTCATTTTTCAATATTTTTTAACATTAGAATAAATGGTAACTAGCAATTTTTTTTTTCTATAACAAAAACTCTTGCATTATTACCACCCAAAGCCACCATTATTTTTTAAAAAAATATTTACTTAACTGTCATCAATCAAAAAATCTTTATTGCCCAAAAATAACCCTGAAGAGATGCTACAATTTTAAAATAAGCATCAATTCTCAAAAAAAATAAATAAACGAATGAAAGAAAAAGAAAAAAAAAGTTCCAATTATTTAAAATTAAAATTATAACCCAATGCAATTCAACATAAGTGTTTAACCTTCATCTAGTGCACCGTTATTAGCATTAAAAAGAAAAAAGAAATTTACAATACATTGAGATATGCAGATATATATAAGAAATAATTTTTTACTTCTAATTTCCTAAAATCATTAGTAACGCTTATATTTTGAAACAATTTTGATAAATATTGTTTCTTTCCTGCATTCAATTATCGCATTTTATTTTCATTTTATTTTAAATCAAGATAATGAAGATAATTGGATCAAGACCAAAGCAAATAATTCATCGAACATTTTAACAACATATTATATTTCATTTAAGGTCCAATGGTGAAAAAATGTTGTATTATAAAAAATAAAAGAAGGATCAACAATTAACTCAATAAAAGTTGGTGGAATTTTGTGACACAAAGAAAAATAATAATTTCTTGTCATTTCTTAAATTAAAGAAGGTTACCATAAAATTTCAAACCTAACCGACCATGATGCAACAAATTGTCTATTTAGAAAGGTGACTAATGACTTAAACAAAATCACGTGAACACACACTAAATACAATATGAGCCAATGTCTCGTTAGAAACTACTATCCAGTACATGTTTGATTTGTGTATATTATCTGATCAGTGTACAATTAATCTACATGATTATATAATTACGAAATCTTTAAATAGAATTGAAAATGACCCAACAACATTATTTCAACGTAATTTGCATATGAAATAGGACCGTGCAATTGTGTAAAATCGATCAAACCAGACATTATTTCAACGTAACTTACATATGGAGTAGGAGCGTGGATTCATTTATAACCGATAGAAATCGTTTCGATCGGTAAACGAAAACATCAATTGTCCAACATTCAAGCCAAAGCTCATTCAAGTCAGAGCACTTCTTGCATACAAATTCATGTATGAGTACAATGAGAAACAAACTACAAAATTTATATGGTGCCTTGCTTACAAATTCAGCGTCTTTTATATCACTTATACATTAACTGAAGAACTGTGAGGTGCTAAGCCACAATTTTTCACAAAAAACCCAACAGACAACCCAGAAAAGGGGGAACTTCCTAGAAACAAGAAGCAAAAATCATTTCAAAAAACAGGTAGAATTAAATCACAATAAACAATTTTCTACTCGTTCTTTGGTCCATTGGACCACTATTTCGAATTTACACTATCACTGTAACAAAACTTCCGATTCAACTTCGATTATCAGCATTACGTAGAAGAGGAGAGTTGCTACTTTCACTGGCTTCAGAATATCTAACTGATTTCATCGCAGGATCTCGATATGCAGTGGCAAGTTTATCATAAAAAGACGATATAGTGGGATCCATCTGATCAACTCTATCCTTATTTATCAAGCACTGCATCAAAACAATAAATAGTCAGTGTATGCTTGATAAACAACAAGCAACCAAGAAATCCAAAGGACCATACAGCTATTCAATACTCTTAATTATTCTTTCGTTGGTTCCTAGAACAATATAAAGGATAAAAAATTAGAAGATGTTTGCCAGAGTTAAATCCCATATTTCAAAAAGCATGTCTCTTATGTCTTATTTCATGCGCATATACAGAAAAAAAGATAACATTCTGTCTGCAAACTATCTGAGCAGATTATATTTCTATCAGGAGATATATGTTCATGTCAAAGATTTCCGACTATTTCAATTTTGTTAGCACAGGGGTAGCTGCATATTCCACTCTAAAGGAAGCACAATTTTCTAGTTTGTAAGAAAAAATATACAGGCATTGGCACGACATGTGCTTATAGGGCATTAAAAGTTTTCGCTTCCCAAATTATGTTCCTACAAAAGGATGAAGCACTAGATAAAAAAATTAAGATGATTAAATAACTAATGCAATGAATTTATATTACGGCACATAATGAATCAGAATCTAGATCAAGAGCTTCAAATAATACATCAACGTGGGATGAAAATTTACCTGAGCAGGATAACCCTTGAAACTAGGTAAGAATCGTCTCCGGCAATAACTATTGAATATGAGAGTGAGGATTGGAAGAGGAATTGTTAAACTGGAAGCTAATGGAACTTTCTTTAGACCAAATATCCCAACGGCAATAACATGCATCAATATTAGGGAAAATATTGTTGCATCGTGCACCACGGGCCAAAATTTTCCGCCAGTTTCAAACTTGGGTGCATAAACATTTAATAGCTGGTCAACAAAGAAAAGTAAACAAAATCAACTGACCATACTGGATCAGAAAGTGTGAAAGATTTAAAATAACTTTAATTTGCGACAGCTACTTTCATAAAGCATTAAGCATTCAGTCAACAGTAGAATATGAGAAAATGTACAAGCATTTAGTCAACTGACCTGGTTACGATAGATGATGTATCCAAAGCAGTAGTAAATTAAGACGAATGGCAATATTAGGGGTGCCAGGAAGAAGTACGTTATACCAAGAAGGCCAAAAAACAGAATCCTGGGAATTTCACTGTGATAAGGATTTGAAGGGACCTCGAGTTCCTCATCCGATTTCCAACATTTCAGATGACTCCAAATAAAGCGTTTTAGCCGGAACAGTTTCGAAGAAAAGGTTTTGGTCCATCCAGATGTTACAACATATGCAATGAAGAATGAAGCCTGAAAAGAAAATAAATAAATAAAAATCTAGTCTATGATGTGCAGAAATGTGCCTGAATGACTCATTCTTTGCTGCAAAAAGGCCAATATACTTAGAAGATATTCCAAAACCATAAAAAATGAGTAAAAAAATGAAATAATGTTACCCCATCGTTATTGAACTTTTGAACGGATCAACTAATAGCATATCCTTCCAGTCTAAGCAATAAAGAACAGGGGACATTTTTTGCTTCAAATCCATTATTTAGTCCCTGGCTAAGCTAGAAATGATCTGATGTTGATCTCTCACTCATTGACTTAGAAGAACACAGGCAAGTAATAGGTTTCTCCAACCTTGTACTGAACCAAGCCTAGCATAGAAAGTTCGACAGCATCTTCACGAGTTTCACAATCACATAGTTTATAAAAAAATGCAATTCTTTGATGCAAAGTATCACGCAATCTCAATAGAAAAATCAGATAACAATTCAGAAGAAATGGCATTTTAGATTCGGTTTCACAGATGGACATGCTGATTATAGATGCAGATATAACTAATTTCTACCCCTATACGTGTTCAATTAGCACCCATATATTCTTGTGAATCAATCAGGAATATCTCATACATAGTAAAAAACCAAATGTTCCTATGTGATGAATGTTTTCACTGGGAATATCTGAAGCACATGCTAACACATTTGATGGAGGATCACGAAGTTTGGAAAACTCTTCAAAAAAACAAAAAATATGGGGCCTTCAAAAAAATTCAAATGAAATGAAATGAAAGGAAATGAAATGTCCTTCACAAAAGCATCAAACTACAAGTGAAGTTCTCCTATTAGCTGTTTTTACGCTTCAGAAAGCCACTTAATCATCCACTCCCTTCCAATATTTATATCATGTAAGAGTAAGAGAAACGAACAGTCGAAACTATCATACCTGTCCAGGGACAGCCACAGCTAATAGTTCAGGAAGTCTTTTGGGCTCAAGTAAGACATCAACACGGTACAGTGCCGATCCTGATAGCACATTTGCAAAGAAGACGTTCCATATGGTGAACCATAACACTTTAATACATGCACTTTTCTCAATCTGACTAAGTGCAATGTACCCTTGTATAGAGGAAAGCACAATCATGACAGGTGGCACTAAAGATAGAAACATCTCAAGAATGAGACTTGGTAGATATCCTGTAATTACTTGGCTGACAATTTTCCTGCATAGCATGAAAAAGTTTATGTTATACTGTAAGGCTAGTATGCATTATTGTTATCATAACCAATAATTGTCCGACAATTTGAAGTTAGGACATGGACATAAAATCCATAAGTAGCAGAATAACTAGATCCATGGCATATTATTAATATCTGAAAAATGAAAACGTAGTTATGAGTATTTTATATACCACTATGGATTGACAAAGTAACTTACAGTTTAAGTATGCCTCTCAAAAAGGGTAACCAGGTCTCCAACTGATCCAAATGAGTAAGACCTTGCACTAAGAGAACAGGTACAAGGAACAGAACAGTTACAGAAAAACAAGTGAAAATAACAACAATATTGCACATCCATCTTTTGATAAATGACGCAGAAAAGAAGGGCCAATATACATCCTGGGGATCAGGAGCTTGCTCAGTAAGCCATTCTGTGGGTTTAATGCCTTGTTGCAGGTGTGAAACGATTGCAGCACTAAACCGAGTCTTGAAAGATACAAATGCAGCTGGAACTTCCTATGGAGGGCACAATTGAATAATAGAGCCTCAGATGGTATCCTAAATCATAATTCAATCTACAAAGTATGAACAAAAAACAAATAAGAACAGCTGTCAAAAAATGTAATTGCTGGAGTAAGGCCCACCTAAAAACCAGAGATTTGTTTGTGACTTTTTTTATACAAAGCAGGAATATGACTGCATATGAACAGTGAATACTTTATTCTTTATACATGCCGCAACACAGCTATAGCAAATATGCTCAACAAAGAGAATCACACTGATCAAAGAACTTTTCCGTGATTGATATCTGCCCCTGGGCGAATGTCTCATCAGATATAAATAATGCACAGTTTAGTGATTCATCAAGAGTATAATTGCCTTAGAGTCAGTTGCTACAGAGTGATTCTTTACATTTAACATATTTCAAGTCATATTGGTGGGTACTTTGTGCAGCAAAATGGTTGAAATATGGAACTGACGTCTCTATCATGGTATCAAAACTAGGTCTCAACACTGCAGCCTCTCTGTCATGCATGACAGTGACATTATAATTTCTCATTTTATGCAATGATAAGTTTGCTCCTATCTTATGCTGATCCTCAAGCTATTTTGCTACACCATTACAGCTTTCTCTCTACTCATGTTGTGTTAAGCTAAATTCTATATCTCCAGCCAAGTCAATTCTCCCTTCAACTGTGTTTTGACTTTTGCCACACGAACTTCTGCTCAATAGGAATACTAGTGAGAGAAATTGAGAAGTCTTTGATGATAAGATGGCCGTGACTCATGATGGGTATACATCTTCAAGAGGGACCTAATCCAAAAGATTGAAGTCTCTGGGCTAAAATTACATGACTGTAAGGCTACGACAGTGGGTAATATTAGATTTGACAGGCACTAGTAATATTTGCCTGCTCCCAAGAAAATCAATCAATTTAGATAAAGAGAAAGAACACAATCAATTTTTAAATCTTCAGACGAATGAACCATGACCGTAGGCAAAGATTGTTACCTTTCCAGCAACCGAAGATCGTTCTGTCCTCACATTACCTTCCATATCTTCCAGCTTCTTTTCATAGTGATCTAGAAGATCCACTCTTCGTCCAAATAGGCCCATGAAGCCAGCTCGCTTGAATCTTTGTTGAGTATTATTCTTTGTTTTCAAGTGAACAAGTCTCTTATACACCTTGTCTGCCTCATTCTGGAAAGAATATTGAGCATGTCTCAGAAAACAGACAAAATAGATGATGTGGTAGCGTTCGTTATATTCCATTGAAGACTCAAGCTTGACATTTGCACCCAAATATCGGAAGTTTCTCAGTTTGATTGAGAAGCAAGACGTGCTTTCTTTTTTTTACCCCATAGAAATTTAAATGACTAACTAACCAATATTTCATTAGATCAATACACATCTGAGTTATCGTAAAAGTGCTGTAGAAAAATGCAATTGATACAATGAAAAAGTTGTCGAAGAATTTGATTATTACCATGTTATGGAGGGGAAGAAGTATGATTTGTTGAGCAAACAAGCAATACAACTGGCTACTAACAGTTAGCATGTTCAAGACGGAACTTATCATGAAAGAAGCATAAAAATGACAGGAACAAAAGGTTATCAACCTATAATCTTTCAGAATATATTTGATTAAACGGTTAGCTTCAAATTATGCTTACAATAAGCCCTTTGAGTTTGCTTGTCCGCCGAACTACAGAATGGGAAAGATAAGTGTTAGGATAGTATTCACTGAAAAAGCTTTCAATAGTCTCGCTGAAGTTCATCCCAGAAGTGGTAGGAATACTTCGAACTAAAACAGTGAACTGGCTTGGCTGAGGTTTTGAAGAATAGAAGTAAGCAATCCGTTTGGCTGAAATATAGTCATATTCCTGCAGTGTAAAGAGTAATCCATAATCCATTAACTTTTCTAACTACTAGGAGAGAAAATCCCCCAGGACAGAGATTTAAAAAAATTATCATGATAAAATTTAAAAAAAAAAAAAAGAAAAGAAAAGAAATACTTACATAGTAAAGAAGATAGCAGACAACAGCTGTGAATATATAAACAGCTGAGAAATGTATCCATAACCTTCAAAAACCCAAAAGCATGTTATTTTCGAGCTAATAAAAAGTAAACAATTGCTACAGTACAACCAAATTAAGAGTTTATACTGAAGAAAGCTATGAAATGGTTAAGCAAGACAAGACAGGCTGGTAATTGAGTGTCAACTTAGTCCACAAACATGCAAACTGCATAAAAAACCACAAACTAGCCTGTCAAACACTGTCCCCTCTCAATTTTTAAAGGGCAAAGACCAGAAAATTCAATCATGACCGGACAAAGAAGGACTTCCAAGCACCAACAACTAAGAAAGCAAGGAAGGAGAGAAAAGACTTGTCTTTTCTTTTGATATATTTCATTGAGAAGGACTACTCCCCAGTTTCCCTCCCTGGACATGCATGGCATAAGCTCTTGCTGAGTTGGGTGTCTTTCCCAATACATTATGACTTCCCTTCTCATTATCTCTTTCCTCAATATTTTCTTTGAATAACCAAGCCAACTTGAGATTTCAGATTTCTTTGATTTTATTTTTCTTTTCCATAACATTTTTTTCCTTATCAAATCCTTAAAACAAACATAACGTTACGGCATACAGAAGCAAAAATGCAGAGAACACTTCTTCAGCTTAAACAAATGCAAAATTCATCCTAAATGTTAAGCAATACATTTAGCTCGTTGTAAAACTAAATTTTACTTCATTAGACTATGCAGCAGTAACCTGTTTGACCCATCTTCAACATTTGAAATGCTGAATGTTTCCAATGATTTGCTTGGTAAGTCGGTAAAGTCAATATTTAGCTGATTCCCCATGAAATTGAATGGAAGAAGAATGAAAATTCCAACAATTCCCGCAAATTTAAATACTCTGAGCCTGCAAACCAAGAAATGAAAATACGTAAAGTGAGCTGGGTAATCTGTAGAAAAAGAGAACTAAAAATTACTACAAAATAATTAGAAGTCATAGACAAGCCCTGTGAACAGTAAGTAGTAATGAATCAAGGACTTCCTCCAAACAATATAATATCTCAAAGCAACAAAATTTTTGCATTAAATGCTTTAAAATATATGTCCTGTTTCTGATAGCTGCCTCAAATATTTTTGACAAGAAAATTACTTAATTGGTATTGGTATACGTTATCAATCCCTTTGTCAATAAACGACCGATTCAAAACAAACAACCACCCATTTTAAATAAAAATATTGCAAATTATTGCTCTATAAGTATAGAATTGCATGCCAGCAATTAAATGCTATAAATAATTCAAATCAAACTTCACTGTGGATCCAAAACCATATATTAACTGTTCTTTTCCACTAACCCAAAGATAAAAATGCGCATGAACACTACGGCATCCAATCCAGAATTTGACAAAAGCTCATCTTCAGAGGGTTGCCATGCTCTTTTCACCCATTTGACAGAAGACAGTAACCTTCCCACACTGAATTCATCTTCCTCTTCGAATTTCCCTTCAGCAACCAAGCGCGGTGCATAGAGCTCGGCATTGCTTGGCCGATTTCTCAGTATAGAATAAAGTATAAAGAAAAGAAAACAAAGGGCAACATTTATTCCCACTGAAGTTAAAAGAGCAGAAAGAATCATTCCTTCAAACTCTCTGAGATAGCTTGCTCAAATTTTTCACTTCTACCCACCACAAACTCAGAAGCTCATCTGTTCTGTCACTTCAGCTTAAGCAGATAAACTGCAAAAAACAAAAAGAAAACGTTAATAACTTAAGCAGAAATTAAAAAAAAGCGGAAAAATCTTTACTCTATTCGTTCCTTAACCTGAACCAAAAATTCTTAACTTGTAATGTGCTATTCAATATTTGATTCAGTTCATACTCAAGCCCACGTGTTCAATAAAGTAAAGGAGAACATAGTATCTGATTTCAGCAAACAATTTCTGCTTCGATATTTCACTAAATTAAGGTGGCCCGATCATTACCCAAAAACCAACTCCTATAACATACTGCAAGTATTGCTGACATGCAAGTAAAATCTCGAGTTTCGTGTAAGTGAAGAAATTTATTGTAATTAAATAATAATGTGTAGCACGTGACACCATAAATGTAAAACATAAGTGTAAAAAGTCGGCATCAACATTGATCGAATGGGGTTGACCGGAAAATCAAAGCCCTAATCCAGAAACAAAACATTTGATCAGAGAAATTCTGGTATTTAGTGGAAGAACCAAACCTTTTTGCGCAGAAGAGTTGAAGCTGAACAAGACGAGGAATTCGCCCACAGTGCAGAATCCCAGTTGTAGCGTGTAACAGAAAAATGCTCAGGTGAAAATACGTTAGTGTGCAGATTCCTTTCCTATGGCGGTCTGTAATTAAATTCCACGCTCCACGTGCGAGTTATTATGACGCTATAAATGGAAAAATTGAAGTAACACTTGGGTAAAAAGGAATAAATAAATAATTAATTAAATAATTAAAAATAATAATAATAAAGCAAGTGCCACTGTCTTAACTCGGTTCGAATCTTATATTTTGAAATGATGTTTATGGTATTTTATTTTTTTATTTCATATTTTAAATACTAATAATTTCATACACGAGTCCTGCATATATTTAAAAATAATAGTGGACGGTGATAATTAAAGAATAAAGGTAGAATTACGAAATTTAGTTTGAGATTATTTTTAATATATATAAAACAGATATAATGTTATTAAAATTATGATAGCATACAAATACTTGTGTAATTCAAAATAGAAACAAAACATTCAACAAATCATGTACACATAAATCACATAATACTTGCCATGACATATAAAATTAGAAGAAATAGAAAACCTACTTGAAATGTTAAATGCAAATAAAACTAAGTCGAGGCCTATTGTTCCAACAGTGTCTTTAAGACATTATTTGCTTCTCTGCGATACTCGAAGGTTACTGGCAACAAGCCTCCCAAGATACAACAACTCTGCCTAGTCGAAGGCAGCACTCCAATCGATTAGAACGGCGAACTCAAAATTGACTTAGAACTCTTTTATAAAAGGTGATTTTGTGTGTAATTGTAGTGTTCAAAGAACGCTAAGGTATGCTTATCGATTTTCTTTTGGTTGGCTCTAAGACCCTATTTATAGTTGTGATGGTGACTTTATGCAATGATGCAACTACTAATAATTGGAAGATAACACTTCTTTCATACTACGTAATTATTACGTACTTCGAATCTAATCGGCTAAAAAGACACAATACTAGCTAAAGTTACAACTCTTTCTACAAAAAAGAGTTACGCTAATTCAGGAAAATAAGTAAAAATAAACCTCACGCTTTTGTGCCGCCCATCAACTTTAATTTCAATTTTCTCATTCACATTTGATGAATTTTGGTGACCAAATGCTCCGTTAAATTTAGAGGTTCACATCGATATATATTTCAACATACTTTATAAGGGGCAGCTTAATTAATTAATGAGCTAAAGTATGTCTTCTTATACCAAAATTCTCACATATGCTAAGCGTAAAAATTCATTATAAAAATACAAGGTTTGATAAAATATGAATCGGAAAAGAGGTTGCAAAGTATATTTTCACTATAATTTTTTGTGTGGAATATTAATTATTTATGATATTATTCATAAGAAAAATAATTATTTTGGTATTAATATTATGTTATTGATGTTAAGTCAATGTATGATTTTTCATAATTGTTTTGACATTGTTATATATTATATTGTACATGTCGATTAAAATTTATTTAAGTTTTGACTCTATCTAATGATTTTTGTATTATTTCCAAAAAAATAAATTTAATATTTTTGGAAAAATACGCCATAGGTTGATAAGAACTTTTTTTTTTTTTGGGGTTCCCCTGAGAGAGAGAATAAGATACATAAATATAAATGAACAAAGAAGAAGAACTGAAGCTCAAGCACATGCGATCGAGGGACAATAGTGTAGATATATTAAAAATTTATAAAGTAAGATTTAAATTATAATTATTTAAAGCCATGTTAAACTAGTATTAATATTTTAAATGTAGTATTTTCTGGAATTTTAATTCCTATTGTTTTCTGGAAAATAGATAAAATGAGCATATCATATTGAAATTTTCTTTGCAAGTCTTGGTTGGATTTTCTTTTCTTTCTTTTCTTTCTTTTTTGTTTCTTGAATCATAGAATTTTTATACCTTTCATTTCCAACAAGTTTCTAAGTTTCTTTTGTTTTTTATAGGAAAAACTCATTCCACATTGTAGATAATAGACAGCCACATAAATATATATATATATATATGATCATCTTTATAATGAATAATCAACAAATAACCTTCTTAATTAAACTTTATATTGTCTCTAATTAATTACATAAGAATGATACAGATAAAGAAATAAGATAAATGGATTGGGTTTGGAAATAATTTCTTATTTCGTTTGTAAAAGAAGTTTGTTTTAAATATAATCATTCTTAAAAATAAGAATTTTATTATATAGTTACACCAAAATATAGTCACATAGTACAAGAAAAGAACATATATTTCAAGAAAAAAAGTCTCATACACTTTAAGAAATCGAATGACCTCTCTCTCTCTCTCTCTCTAGACGATGGAAATCGAATAAGCTCTAGAATCATGAAACATTTACTTCAATACTAGGACAAGCCTCATCCCTAAACAAATATTTATTTACTCACTAATTTATTTGTATTTATCAAATTCTGGGTGTGTTTATATCAAATATGGTGATCATATTCTAATTACTAAATACAAAAAAATTAAGTTTGCATTATATTATAATATATATAAAATATGTATTAATTATTTTAGGCACACATGTCAAGTGTGCAAGGAATACTAGTTTTAATAAAGAGTAAGTCCTTGTTCTATCTATTTTTATATATAATTCTTAAAGTACCTTTAATCTTAACTTATTTTATCAACAATCCACAACCAACTAGTTCTATACTTATGATATATTATATATCTAATTATATGAAGTATGTTAATTATTATATATTCATTTTATAAAAAAGAAATGTTAATTATTATATATTCTAATAATTAAATATACATATATAACTTATTTTTTACTTATTTTATACACATGTATTAACTATGTAATAGATTCTAGTATTAATAAGAGAGAATAAATGGTAAATACTCACTCAACTCCTTATTACCATAAGATTTTTATAATTTCCTTGTAATAAATAATTTCTTTACTATCTTCACAAACAAAAAATCAAGATAAAAATAAAATGGACCTTATTCAATTGAAATCAATAGATAAAAGGTTAAATCCAATATCGTATACACCAGAAAATTATTAAAGGACAGATTTCCGGGCACACGGGCGGAGAAAGCGCAATTCACCATTTCCCTTGCAACAAACGCAGAAACGTGCTTTCACATATCCCAAGACCTCACCGCGTGCGATTAAGATTTTGACCAAAAGCTTTTAATTCAAATTGCCAAAACTGTCCCGTTCGTCACCGCAGGCAGCAGGCGACGACACCCTGCGGAGAGAGAAAACACCACAGCCCTTTCCGACTCGTCGCTCTGATCTTCCATTCCAATTGGTACTTTTCTCTCCGTTTCTCCTTGATTCGGTTCCTTAAATTCGTACTATGATTGTTGAACTCTCTTGGCTGGCCGTTAAACACGTTTTCACTTCCAATCGGTTATGTGATTTTTGCTTTTGATTAGTCCTGAAGGGCTGTAGTAGATCTTGCTGTGAATTCGTTTTGTGTGTTGGATTCTGCTGCCATCTGTTTTGGATCTGCGTACTTAAGCTGTTTCCCTGTTTTCTTTTTTTTTTTTTCTTTTCTTTTTCTTTTTGGTGTTTGATTTATGGGGGAGGAAAATGTAGCAAGGTATAATGGTATGATTAACTGAATTTCTCCCTGGAATTGGATTTGAGTTTGAGAAAATAGCTTTTTGCTCTTGCTCGCTGATTAAGCCGGTAATTTTTGTTTGTTTATTGATTGATTGACTGAATCGCACAGAATGGATCATTTAACTGTACTTAAAAGAATGGGGGTAGTTTCCTGGGAAACTCAGTTTTGTAACAAATGTATGTAGATTGGCAAACACACGAACTTACTCTGCGAGATCTTAGCTTTGATGTATGAATTGTTGTGGCATGCTTTGAATTGAGCAATTCGAGATGTGCTGATGTGAAAAGAAAAAGAAAATGTTAATATTAACATTGTGGTGCAATAACTTAGCCAAATGCCATTCTGGTTAATTATCAAGAGGTTATTCTTTTACCAGTGAATATGCACGCCATTTTTCGTTAACAATACTTTTCAGTTAATAGGAGTGGTTCCAGTGAGTTGCTTTGACTAAAATTGTTGTAACAGATCAAGTTTGCCAGTATTTATTACTCGCTGTTGCTTCATTGAGCTTGGTTTTTTTCCTGGATTTTTCTCTTGTCTAATCTGCCCTTGTCCATCTATGTACTCCAGCTCTGTAAAATCTTATAAGCTGAAGAGTACTGATGTCTCTTAATTTGTGAATAGATTTTGAAGGGCAATATTAGCTGGGCTGGAAGTCCTTCTTGATGCTTGTATTTCGTGTATAAGTTTGTGAGAGTATAGAAGCAAGATGACTATGAGTTTGCTAAATCAACAGAATGAAGTCAATGGGTTGGCCGAGCAGCCAAACTGTTTGCTTAAGCCTTCTGGGGGAGCCTCAGCCTGCATGGTGAATTCAGAAATTGGTGCAGTTTTGGCTGTGATGAGGAGAAATGTGAGGTGGGGAGTTCAATATGCCTCTGATGATGAACAGATAGAGCATTCTCTCATAATATCCTTCAAAGAACTTCGTAAGAAGATCTTTTCATGGCAAAACCATTGGCATACAATTGATCCAGTTCTGTATCTCCAGCCATTTTTGGATGTCATTAAGTCTGATGAAACTGGTGCACCAATTACTGGTGTCGCTTTGTCGTCTGTTTACAAAATCTTAAATATACAGATACTTGATTCGAAAACTGTGAATGTAGAGAATGCTTTACACCTAATTGTTGATGCTGTGACAAGCTGCCGTTTTGAGGTGACTGATCCTGCATCGGAAGAAGTTGTACTAATGAAGATTCTTCAAGTTCTTTTGGCTTGCATGAAAAATAAAGCATCAGTTAGTTTAAACAACCATCATGTCTGTAGCATAGTGAATACTTGCTTCCGAATAGTGCATCAGGCGAGCTCTAAAAGTGAACTGCTGCAAAGGATTTCCCGCCATACGATGCATGAACTTGTCAGGTGTATTTTTTCACGCCTTCCTGACCTAGATGACAAAAAGCATGAGCTTCATGGAAACAGTTCCCCTAACTTCGAGGTAACAAAGACTTCTTGTTTTATGTGGCATATTTAACTAGCTTTAGGACTGCAATGCGCTTCCCCGAACATGACAGTGTTGATGCATAATCATCAGATGGTTTGCTTTTTACATTGAAGAATTTCAATGAGGATACAAAGATAAAAGTATTGGATGAAGTAAAGTGAAAGAAAGAATATCCTTTATTTTGTTTATGTTTACAGGTAAATGATTCGTGGAACTTGACCTTTGATGGATAGGTTTAACGGATATAATTAGTAAAGTTTAACCGTGAGGTTGAAAAGTTCAAAGGATGGTTTATAAAAGTTGTTTGATGACTTTCCTGTTAGGGAAACGTCGTGCTTGTCTGGGAGATGATTATCCCAGGTTAAATTGAGAGGTCATCTGAAAAAGATTACTTCAGTAGTTGTCTGTTTTCATTCATATTTTTCATGAAAATGTTATACACAGTTGATGGTGATGTGAGGGATGCTGAGTTACTCATATGTGAAGTACTATTTCATTGCAGGGTGATGCGGCTGCACAAAGTCACCCTCCTGAGGCAAAGCAACATGTTGATGGTTACTCTTCTGCAGAATCTGACAATAAAAAGAATGAGACTGCTCATGGGAAAGACAACACCTATAATGCTGATTCTTCAATGATGGAGCCTTTTGGTGTCCCATGTATGGTGGAAATATTCCACTTCTTGTGCTCTCTTCTAAACGTGATGGAAAACATAGAAATTGGTCCCAGATCTAATCCAATAGCATATCATGAGGATGTTCCTCTATTTGCTCTGGGTTTGATTAATTCGGCAATAGAATTAGGTGGGGCTTCTTTTGGAAATCATCCTAAATTATTGGCTCTGATACAGGAAGACTTGTTTTACAATCTGATGCAGTTTGGTTTGTCAATGAGTCCACTAATTCTTTCAACAGTATGTAGCATAGTTCTCAATCTTTATCACCATCTACGCACTAAATTAAAACTACAGCTTGAAGCTTTCATTTCCAGTGTGTTGTTGAGAATTGCGCAAAGTAAGCATGGGGCTTCTTACCAACAGCAGGAGGTTGCTATGGAAGCTCTTATTGACTTCTGCAGGCAGCCTATGTTTGTTACTGAGTTGTATGCCAATTATGATTGTGACATATCCTGCGGCAATGTGTTTGAAGGCCTCGCGAACCTGTTATCAAGGAGTGCATTTCCAGTGAATAGCCCTTTATCTGCAATGAACACCCTTGCTTTAGATGGTCTGATTGCCTTGGTTCAGGGTATGGCGGAAAGAATAGGCTGTGATTCATCGGGTGCAGGGGAAGCCTCCCTAGAACTTGAGGAATATAAGCCATTTTGGACTTCTAGATGTAATGATTATGGTGAGCCTCTTCACTGGGTTCCGTTTGTTCATTATATGAAGAACATCAAGAGAAAGTTGATGATTGGAGTTGATCACTTTAACAGGGATCCGAAGAAGGGTCTGGAATTTCTTCAAGGATTAAAATTGTTGCCTGACAAATTGGACCCCAGAAGTGTCGCATGCTTCTTTAGATATACAGTGGGATTAGATAAAAATCTTATTGGGGATTTTCTGGGAAGTCATGATGAGTTTTGTGTACAAGTGCTTCATGAATTTGCTAGGACATTTGATTTCCGGGACATGAATTTGGACACTGCTTTGCGCATTTTCTTGGAAACTTTCAGATTGCCTGGAGAGTCCCAAAAGATACAGAGAGTGCTTGAAGCCTTTTCTGATAGCTATTTTGAGCAATCCCCAGATATTTTGGCCAATAAAGATGCTGCTCTCCTGCTATCATATTCTTTAATATTGCTAAACACAGATCAACACAACACACAGGTCAAGAAGAAGATGAGTGAAGAAGATTTTATTCGGAACAATCGGAAAATCAATGGTGGAAATGATCTTCCTCGAGATTTCTTGTCTGAGCTTTATCACTCTATTTGTGAAAATGAAATTCGTATGGTTCCAGATCAAGGTGGTGTCGGTGCGGTACTCACGCGAAGCCACTGGATTGGTCTAACACACAAAGCAAAACACACATCTCCGTATATCGTCTCTGATTCTGGATCCCACCTTGACTATGACATGTTTGCTATTTTATCTGGTCCTGCGATTGCTGCCATATCTGTGGTGTTTGATCATGCAGAGCAGGAAGATGTTTTACAGTCATGCATTGATGGATATTTGGCCATTGCGAAACTTTCAGCCTCGTATAATTTTGGTGAAGTATTGGATGATTTGGTCGTATCTCTTTGCAAATTTACAACCTTGTTGCATCCATCTTTCAATGAAAAATCAATTCTTTATTTTGCGGATGACATAAAAGCTAAGATGGCTACTGTGGCAGTTTTTACGATTGCAAACCGTTACAGTGATCAGATTCGTTCAGGCTGGAGAAACATACTGGACTGCATCCTGAGCCTGCAGAAGCTGGGCCTTCTTCCTGCACGTCTTGCCAGTGATGCTACTGACGAGTTGGAGTCTTATCCTGACAATGATCAAGTGAAATCATCGGCTACTCATTCATCAGCACCTCAGGTGCCAGCACCAGCTGCTTCTAGGAAATCATCTGGCATTATGGGCCGTTTTAGCCTACTTTTATCCCTCGATGCAGAAGAACCTGCACCGCAACCGTCAGAAGAACAGCTTGCTGCTCGCCAGTGTACACTGCAGACAATACAAAATTGTCATATTGATAGCATTTTTGCTGAGAGTAAGTTTCTGCAGGCAGAATCTTTATCGCAGCTCGTACGTGCTCTTGTTGTGGCTGCCGGACGTCCTCTCAAAGGGAATAACTCTCTGGAAGACGAAGATACAGCTGTTTTTTGTCTAGAGTTGCTCATTGCAATTACTCTAAACAACCGGGATAGAATCATGCTTCTGTGGCAAAATGTTTACGAGCACATAGCGAATGTTGTTCAATCAACTTCAATGCCTTGTACTCTTGTAGAGAAGGCTGTCTTTGGGCTCCTTCGTATATGCCAGCGATTGCTTCCTTACAAGGAAAACCTTGCTGATGAGCTTCTCAAGTCTCTGCAACTAGTGTTGAAACTTGATGCTCGGGTAGCTGATGCTTATTGTGAACAGATCACCCAGGAAGTGATGCATCTTGTGAAAGCAAATGCAATGCAGATAAGATCTCATATGGGTTGGCGGACAATCATATCTTTACTTTCTATCACAGCTCGGCATCCAGAAGCCTCTGAAGCAGGGTTCGAGACTCTTTCTTACATCATGTCTGAGGGGGCCCACCTGTCACCTGCAAATTACGTGCTTTGCGTGAATGCTGCCAGGCAGTTTGCTGAGTCCAGAGTGGGTAATGTTGATCGATCCATCAAATCCTTAGACCTCATGGCTGGTTCAGTTGTTTGTCTGGTGACATGGTTTTACCAGACTAAGGAAGCTGCAGGGGAGGAGGCTGCAATAAAGATGTCTCAGGATATACTCGAAATGTGGATGAGGCTTGTGCAAGGATTGAGAAAAGTATGTGTTGATCACAGAGAAGAGGTCAGGAATCACGCTATAATGCTGTTACAAAGATGCTTAACAGGAGTCGATGGTATCCATATGCCACCTGATCTGTGGCTACAATGTTTCGACCTCATAATCTTCACATTGCTTGACGAACTACCAGAAATGGCTCAGCAGCATTCTCCAAAGGATTATCGCAGCATAGAAGGATCAATGATATTGTCCCTAAAACTCATGTCAAAAACATTCTTACAGTCCCTGCTTGATCTCTCTCAGACAACCTCGTTCTGCCAACTTTGGTTAAAGGTACTTAGTTGCTTGGAACGATACATGAAGATTCGTTTCAGAGGGAAACGAAGCGAGAAGATTCATGAGCTAGTTCCCGAGCTTCTGAAGAACACACTGCTCGTGATGAAGACGAGTGGGATTCTCGTCCCGAGTGATCCTGTTGGAGGAGACAGCTTTTGGCAACTAACTTGGTTGCACGTCAAAAACATATCACCTTCATTACAATTAGAAGTTTTTCCTAGTGAAGAATTGGAGAAGTTGCAAGAAAAACAAGCCAAATCTGGCTGTAGCCCTCTCCCTGATGGAAATGTACTTGTTCCACCAAATGAAACGACAGCGTAAGGGTTTTCATCATTCAGCTTTGTGTTATGCATCCAAAAATGATGCATTTTATCCAGGGAGAAGAGGTGAGAGTTTGGTGGCTATATTGTTTATGTTTTTGGAGGATGGAAAGGGGTGACGTATCTTTGAATATTTTTGCAGTATTGTATTGTCTTTTTTTAGAGGGAAGTATTGTGTTGGTAGAGAACATTACATTATACCATATTTTGTACAATTACATAGTGCATTAATATAGCGTCACGTTGGACGTGATTAATTGAATTGAGATGCTATTTGCAGAGCAGTTGTTATTATCTTGTAGAGTAGTTCAACGAATAAATAAACAAAATGAACACACCAAAACAATGGACCTACTTTCCCTATTGAACATTTTGTTGCTTTGTTTTATCTCTCGTTAACATTTGTGTCTTGGATTTTTCTTTTTGTGGATTCGAATTGTAAACTGAATCGAAAAACTCGTGGTGCGACCCAAAATTGAGAAAAAAAATGGGAATTTTCGCTAAATTTTCGTATTAATTTGAAGTAACGATTTAAGGTTATAATTTTTACGTTCATCATGAAATTTTTTATTGAAAATCAATTGATTTAAACGA
>JACFYI010003658.1:570588-585240 GCA_014898755.1 Handroanthus guayacan
GAGATATATGAGATGCTAGATGAGATGACTCAGAAGTTGAAACTGGCGGGTTATGTACCCGATACCTCATCTCAGATCTTTTCTGGTGGAGGGGGTGATGATGTGAATGAGGAGGAAAAAGAGAGAGCCTTGATGTGTCATAGTGAGAAGTTGGCTGTGTGTTTTGGTCTGATTAGTACAAAAGCTGGGGCAAGTCTTTATATTCTTAAGAATTTGAGAATATGCAAAGATTGTCATTCTTGGATGAAGCTAGTTTCGAGGATTTATGAGAAAGAAATAGTTGTTCGAGATCGGAATCGGTTTCATTCGTTCAAGCTTGGTTTGTGTTCTTGCTCGGATTACTGGTGACCTGGTTCAGACAAAACGTGTTTGAATGTTGTGCGTTAACGTTTGTGGATTGGAGGACTGGAAGAAAAATGGAACAAACAGAAATTACTATTTTGTTTTATTTTTAACTCTCATGTGTGTGTAAATTAAAATGTCATCAGAGAAAAGATCACATGGAAACATCAAACAAGTATGTAGTTGATTTGGTTGTGTAAAAGCTTAGTTTAGAGGATTGAAAATAGTATTTTAATAAATCCTTGGATGATTATTTTGGTGATGTATTCTCATGAATTATTTCTAAAGTACCTTTTTGTCTCAACTTGCTAATATCCTTCCACAACTCGATAAATAGTAATAACCTACTAATTTATTTATATTTATACATTCATATTATACATGTTACTCAATATTATAATTACTAGAACTACACAATTATCTATTATACTTAAATATAAAATGAAATGTTTATTGATTATTTTATGCATATGTAAAGAGTCATACCAGTTAAAAAGTAATGGTTTTAGGTTTTATCAAGTCATACCAGTTAAAAAATATTGAGATGATAAATTACTACTCGAGTTATTAACAATTTATTTTATCAAAAAATTATTATTTAATTTTCCAAAATTTTAGCCTTTTTGCCACTCTTGCCTCCTGGGCACCCGAGTCAATTTTTCAAGAAAGAACTTGTTCGGTCCAATCAGAATCAACACCAAACTCAGTCAAGCCAAACGTCCACTCTTCAGTAGAACGAACGAACGAACGAACGAACAAACAAACCAATATTCAAATGTGCTCAATTTTAAGGTATATATAATACCTCCAAACGCATGGGGATGTAGCTCAAATGGTAGAGCGCTCGCTTTGCATGCGAGAGGCACGGGGTTCGATCCCCCGCATCTCCAATTTTTTTTTAATTAATTAATTTATTTATTTTTTAATATTTCACATTTCAACCTATGCACCTTTTTCTGTACTGTTCCTCTCCCAATTCAATTCAAAAATAGGTTAGGGTTCTCTATGTTGTCAAGAAAACAAGACAGTATATATATATATATATACACACACACTATGACAAGGGAACGCGAGTCTTTGTTGCATTAGCTAGGAAAAGAATGGCGCTGGGAGTGCGAAAAAGCTTCATTTAAAGACAATTGTATGATTCCACCATACATTCTGTGCATTCTACCATCAGTCTTTATAAGTTTGCTGAGGCAAATATATCGACAACTAACATAATCTGAATTTGCCTTAACATCATGCTAAAGCCTTTGGTCTTTCCCTCTTGAATTCGCTGTAGTCTGCAATCAAGCTCCCATTTACTTTATTTTTCATGTTCCCCACCAATCTCTCAAGAACCTACTTGAAAAACCCAAATGATTACAAAAATTGAATATACAAATACTCAAGCATGAGAAGGAAGGAGGGTGTAGGTATCTAACTGATTCAGCAACATCTCGGCGAATATCTTCAGGCACCAATGCAAGCACAGGAGGGAGGACAAAACTTATACTCATCTGCAGTTGACCTTTCAGCCTGCTCCGTGGGCCACGCCTATCGGGGTACAGAGCCCCTTTTACGCCGAGGGAGAAATGAGATGGCTTGAGCACATCATCCAATCCCTGAAGCTCCCATCTAATCTAAATGATAATGGTTTGTGTTTAGAATCTCAAAAAGTTACAAGCAAGAGCAGTTTATGAATAAAAGGCGTTGAGGGGATGTTTGTGCTGTTTACTTACAATTTCGAGCTCAAGAACCTTTGATATATCACGAGGAACTCCAGGTGGGTAACCAATCCCACTAGACTTGCATCTTAACCTCAAGTCAATTGCCGGTGACACAGTTAGAAATAAGAATTCTATTGGTAGCATGTGGACTCTCCATTCTTCCTGCGTGAAACTAATATGTGATCATTTATGTAACGTACACGGAGTATGGTTAGACAAGGCACAGAAAAATTGAAAGGTTTCTAAGGTTAATCCTCCAATGTGGTTGTTGTCATGAAGCAGATCCCATGCAATTGAAGATTTATACCGTCTCCACCATAAATTTTATCAGTCATTTCCCTTTTGGAATGGCTCGAAACAAGGATCTATTCTCCCAAATGGATCTTTTCTTTTCTCCCTTTTTTCCTCTCTATACTTTCAATTTGCACATAACTAAATTTCAATAATGTACTAACTACAAACATACACAAACCTTTCGCTTCTTTTAATGCTTATATATAACTTTAGGTGGATAAAAGATGATTGAATGAAGGAGAATTATATTGTTCTTATAGATCCTTAAGAGTTTTTGAGTTGAAGTTACGCCACCTCATGGCTCATCATTCACCTTTCAAATATACCATAATAAAAATAATTCTGCAGCTTGACTCAAATGAGTTGAACTTTAAAGCTGTCATCAAGCAGGGTTACATGTGAAAAACTAAACAACCAAAAGACCTGCAACATACTTATGTAGCATGTAAAACGTCGACTTCTTTAGTCATTGTCATAATTAGCAAATCAAGGTAACAGAACTCAATCCTCTAAGCATATAATTTGCCATCACTATGAAGCCTTAAAAAATAATATGATGGACAAGTAGCAGTAGCACATTTTAGAAGCAGTTATCTAGGAAACATGTGTTCAATTCTTTAAAGAGCTCCATCATTTATTTCTATTCCCACAAGGAATTATGCTAGTACTAAAGCTTCACTTCACCAAGCATTTTTCCAACAAAAGATGTGCCACTAGCTAGCTCAAGGTTCTATTCGCTGGCTAGCTCGAGGTTCTATCCCAACCAAGAATCTAAACAGGGGAAATTTTGTGTTCCGACGCCTGATTTACATATTATGATCATTTGTCCTATTGTCAGCGTAACTTCTGGGATCAGCTGCCAAGCTCTTGATTTGGCTTATCACATTTTCAGCATATGGAGCAGTTTCATTGCTATCTGCAAAGCTCCTGGTTTTATAGGCCACTTTCATGTTCGTTTAACAGTATGATCCCAGTTCTCAAACTCAAAGAAGTGCTTCTGTGCTCATATGTGACAAAGAATATAAAGGGTGTTCGGCCAAACTCATTTGAGATATTTTATAAAATATTCTTTTGAATCTTATAATATGTAACATCTTGCTTTAAAAAATAGGTTGTTGAAATCTAGGAGTTTATAAGATGTTTAGTGCTAACAATTTATCATTAGTATTCTTAGAAGTAAACAAGCATTTTAAGATTTTAAAAATAAATTCCAGCGCCTCTGGCATCTCGTTTTCGGGTACAAACTTTTTTGGCTTTGCCAGCATACATGCCGTCAATCATTAACTGCATCAAGCAATCCATCATTCAACAAGAAATTATACGGCAATAAAAATCCGTTACCAAGAACAGACTTTAAGTTAAAGATTCTGCAAAATATTGAAAACGATGAAAGCTAAGAAATAAGAAAGATTACCTCACTAAGTTGCTCGCTCCTGCGTTTATCAGGAAATATGGCTCTGAAAACCCTCGGCTTATCTTCCAAATACTGATCAAAGGAAGCCTGTTCATTTCAAACTCAAACCCTAAATCAAACCCGATAAGCTAAAATCTTGCATAAACACAGATCAAAGCCCCAAAAGTTGGCGAGAAAAGAAGCAGCAGCAGCTGAATAAACAAAAACTATAAAACTTTTACCCCAGGAATTTCGTATAAAGCAACATCAGTTGAAATTCTGGAAGAGTAAGTAGACGGATTCACCATCTGAGCTTCTACTTTTGTTAGGTTCAACTTCTTTTCAACTCTCAAAAAATTGCATCGCCATTTTAGCCCTATACTAAACGGATTTCTCTTCAAATCCAAAGCTCCGCCTGGTAACAGGGCGGTGCGGCACGACGGTGCTGCCGTGAAGTCGCTCATTTTCAGGTTTTGTTTATGATCATCAAAATTTGAGGCTGGTGAAGAAAGCAATAGTAAAGGGAGTGGCAATGAAGGTGACAACCGACAACCATATCCGAGTTTGGCAGTTTAGCCATCTGATGTGCGCAGCTATTAATGGTTAAGGACGTGACACCTAAAATATTTGCTTTTTGTCTTGACATTGTTTTTCATATTATTATTGTTACTATTTTTGTTTGTGGTAAAGGGAGTATTTTTTCTTTTAACCCGGACATCACTGATTCAATTTTTATCCTCCACATGCAATCCTGGTCAGTCTTTCCTAATTTTTACAATATTACCTTTTCACTAAGTTTCTCGATTAATTGTTAATGAGAAAGAATACGTGTTTAAATCTTATTCACTCTTAAAAGTTGATTCTACCAGCAATAAATAGGAATATTGCTAAAATGATGATAATAGATAAAATTTGGAAAAGCTAAGGACGCAATGTGATGAGAATTGTGCGTGAATGCAAATTAAATTAATTGTATATTTCAAGGACCAAAATTGAAATGATCTCGTGGTAAATGTCACATTATATATTATGTATCTACTGTGTGTTGTCTTTTATTTTACTGGACAAGGCATGTTATGTATATTATATTCATGATTTTTTTTTTAAGAAAAATGATATTTAATGCGCTAATCATTCTGACATCAGTAGAATAAGATCAACTCAAAGGATAGGGAAAAATTGGTAAATGATATTTCTTCTAATCGAATTTATTAATTTTGACACATTATCTCTAAAAATAACTTAAAAAAAAAAAAAAAAAAAAAACACTTTCATTCAACTTAAATGTCCTAGGAAAAGAAAAGTGAAAAATAATATTGGATGGTACCCACTTAAATTTTCATATAAAACATATAGTCAAAGAATTAACATATAATTCACAACTGAGTTTCTAAACTGAATCTTGCCGTTAGATAATAAGTATATAGCCTTTACATCTCTTATCAAATCACATTCTCATCACTTTATCTTTGTTTATCTAACAATTTCTTTTTTCTTTTTTTATTTTCTTTTCTTTCCCCCTTTTTTTGAGCAGGGCAAATTTTCAGCTTGGAAAACGAAAAATCACGCCTTATTTTCCTCCATCTGAAAAGTTCACCTTGAAAGAGGAATTTTTTGAGGGGTATAGAAGGAAAAATAACGAAAATATTATTTGATAAGACACAAAAAAAAAAAAAAAAAAAAAAAAAAAAAAATAGTGTCACATTCACGGTAATTCTTTTCGTGGTTTTTCATATGAGATAGATTTTTCTCAATTAATATCTTCGCAGGTTGTAATCCAAACAAATATGTATAACAAATTTTGTCATATGAGATAAATTTTTCTAAATATAACAGTTGAAAGAAAACAAGGATCATACATTCAAATGTGCAAAAGAAAACTGAAAAATCACAAACTTTGATCAACAGATTTATTAACATACAAATACACAGTGATACTTGATGGTACTAAGATGCTTATTTAGCCCCATCTCTGCACCAACTACATTTTTCTCAAACAAATTATAGATTAGACCTGGCACCATGGTACCATTCTTAAATTCTTCGTACAGACATATTAAGCTGAATATGGTATTCTTACAGCCATCCTATGAGCCAACCATGGCCGTTGTGAATCCGGGTCAATAAACCTATGTGCAAGAAACTGCTCGGCTTCATCGCATATAAGTTCTCGTGCCCAGGTTACACGTTTCGAGGGACAACTGCCTGGCCCAAAACACCTGCAATTGATTCAACCATGTTGAGTTTTATTAACTTTTCCGTCAGCTAAATTAATTATCAGGAGGGGATCCTATGGTAATTTCTCCAGCACCAGGAGGTGTTTTAATTGGTCAGACCGTGTCCTAGATAAGTATTATGAAAGTTCGTAGTCGTATTGAATTTGCTAAAACTTACTTGTACTCATAAAAGCACGCACTCCTTTCATTCTCCGTCTTTCCCCAGTTATTCCAACCAACATGATTGACACAAGGATCCATATACGTGTATGCGAAGACCACCCTCCCAAACGGTCCCCATGGTCGTCCAAGATACGTGTACTGCGCTCCATTGCCAGTTACAACACACCTGCATCAAAACATCAAATATAGAAAGAGTTGGCAAAATGACGAGTCTGTAACATGTACTCGGTTATAATTGCTTTCACAAAGTTAATCACAAAATACTCAATTCAAATTCTCTACTCCGTAACAATGTTTCATCTCTTATTCCATTTCATAAACAGCATATTAAATTTTGACAATAGATTTGCAGGGGTCAAAAACAATTGTCTGTCACATTCATGCTAAGCTTAATGTCGAGATTAATTCATTACAAACCTCAAGAACACATATCCAGTTGTCTCTTGGGAAGATTTTCTGCTTTGGGCCGTTATATATCCCGCTGATTTGCAGTGGATATGACAATGCTCCAGAAGAGCAGTACTGTTTCCAAAAATGAAGTCTACACTTCCTTCAATATAGCAATCCCTCAAATATTGCTTCCCATAGTGCAAATACAGAGTATCCTGCATAAACACCAACTTCAGAGCTATACATATGGTAAATCATTAGAATCTCTTGTTAAATATATATTTCCTCGCATTATTTTCCAGATTTAAATGCATTTTGTAAGTTACATTTATGGTCTGCTGCAAATTTATTAACATCATCCATGCAAAGCTCCATGCATCTTTACACGAGCGGAGCTCTTGGATACAGTAAATAGTATCATTAGAGCAAATTTTACAGTGTCATAGGTTGGAGGATCACCCATAACGACAAAAGCTACGCAGAATGATGCGTCAATTTGGGGGTGTTTGCCATTGACTCTCCTTTAGAACAAAGTGATTTTCATTTGGAGAAGTAGGAAATTGGTAAAAGTTAAGAGTGTTTGCATTTACAAGCCAAAAAATAATAAGAAGTTGCTAGTAGGTGTTTGCGAAAATATGTGATTTTCCACTACTTCAATGTTTTGAAATACTATCTTACCTCCAAAAATAATGTTCCTGAACTTTATCAAATAAGAAAAATACAGCATGAACATCTAACTCTTTCGATGGAAAAATCGAAGTAAGAGTCTCAAAGCTTCTTTGAGATTCTTGTGAATTTTAGCTTAAATCTTTCCAAATAAAAGCAGAAGTCACTTTACCGGACGCATTCCAAAGCACTTTTCAATAGCTAAAGCTAGAAAGCTAGTGGTAAAACCGTTACTAAACGATCTTTATATAGTAAGTCCACGTAGCAATTTGTTCATATCTAGTACAACCATTAGCCTTTTTTTTTTTTTTTTGGATTGGTTAGTATAACCATTAGTCTATAACTTTCAAGTTTCCATGATTGCAAGGACCTGTAATAGAATCTACAAGAACGAAAATAAAACAACTGGAAAAAACCATCAGATATGGTTCCTTCACAAAGATTTCTTCTTCTTCTTTTCCACATCCTCGACTGATAATAGATCAATTTACGAAAAAGGAATACGAATAGCATGACGTTGCATACCTGCCAACCAAGAAATCTGCAGTTGTAGAATGCACATCGATCAGCCGTCACTCTAAGTGCCACAGCCTGCCCTGACCCCTGGATAAGGTTAAATACAAAGACATCACATATATGATCAACTTCAAACCATTTATAGCTTCCATAACTTGAAAGTTCATACTTAAGTTCATTAACAAGATTCAATTATAATGATAAAACACGAACATATTACTAGGAACCAATATTTTTGTACAATTAATTTTCTTCAAGTTATGAAAACATGATAAGAGCATAAAAGAAAGGGTAAATGGCACTTTTCCTCCATAAGAGTTATTAGTTTTGGCACATGAACCAAAAATAATGTAAAAAGCACTTTGCCTCTCAACTACAATCACCGAGCACTTTGCTCCAAAGTGGATTTTGCCAAAAACTCGTTTTGTGTGCATTGCGCGGCTGTATATTTCGTTTGAAAATGTAGGTAAAACGTCAATGATTTGTAAGTAAATTTTAAGTTTCGAGGTGTTTATAAATTATAATTCTTTTTTGGGTAATTTGCCTAAACTTGAACGGGCGAAATGTCATTTACCCAGAAAAAAAAAAGAGAAGGGATAATTACATTTTACTTCTGATGAATGATGTATTTTACAATTTATCCACCATAGTATTATTTATTTATTTTTCCCTGAAACCACCATAAAAACTTTCAAAAAGTTTGCAACTTTTAAATAGCAAGTAGTAATTTTATTTTTTTTTAAATTCGTATAATCATTTGAATCAAAAAAATAATCATAGTATAAAAAGATCTAGTTCATGAGTTAAAATTGTAATTATCACTGAAATAAAAATGAAGGAACTTTGTACCTGAGGAGCAGAATTTTCGAAAGTGATATTCTCAGCAATAAAATCCTCCCCCTCAACAATCGTGCTTCCGCATCCAAACGTTCCAGTTCCAATCACCCGCGCCCCCTGGTGGTGCTCAATTTTGGTGGCGGTGTTATTCCACGTCAGCACCGTATCCTCGGGGCGGATTCCGGCGAGCGTAATGAGGTTCTTGGTCTTGGGGACGTACAGCGGCTGCCGATAAACGCCGGGCGCCACACGAATCACAGTCCGACACGTATTGGAGAGGGGCACCGCGTCTACGGCATCCTGAACAGTCCGGTAATCGGCGGCGCCATCTTGCGCCACCGTGATTATTCTGGATGCCATTTGTTTCAGAGCTGCTGCTGTACTTTTCCCAATCGTTTGGGTGAATATATTGTGATGGTGTTGCGGAGAAGAGACGCGAGAGGGAAAAAGGAGTGCAGTGGAGAATGTGGGAAAGCAAGAGGTCAATGCTTTGTTTTATATGGGGGAAGATAATTGAGAGATGTTAATGGTGATTGTCTTTAGTAGCTTTACTGATTCCAAAAGTTGTCTGTAGTTAGTCTGGTTCTAGTAACGCTTGCCCTAAATGCGGATCACTTCAGATTTTCTTCACTTTTTCTTCTTCTTCTTCTTCTTTTTTTTTTTTTAAAGTTGATATTTGTAATAATAATATATTCTTAGGATAAATATTCTTAGGATAAAAATTTAATATAAATAATGTTGAGAAATTACGTTTGTTAAATTGATTTTCACCAATTAACTGAGCATATTTAATTGTTTATAATTGGTTTCAGGTGCATGGTAGATTAATATATGAGGTATGTCACTTAAAAAATTATTAAAAGGAGAAATTTGACTATATGTGAGATTTTTTTCCTTGACAATTGTGATTGTGTTGTACAAATAAATATGTTTGTACCTTTTATGGATTGTGTTCGTTTTCAAGACGGTGTCCAATAACCATAAATAGACCTCTTTTGCTAGTTCATTTTCATGAATTGAATACAATATGCAATAATACGTGAATTTATATTTATCACAATTTTGTAGTTTTAAAAAACTACAAAGAGTATGGTTTTGTATTCATTAATAACATCGTAAGGATACAAAAAGTACACATTAATATTCATTATCATGATATAGGTTTGCCGGCTTAAGAAATTTAGTGTTTCTGTCATATTTTAAGAGATGATTGTGAAAAATCATAAATTCATCTTAAAGACAAAGAGCTCAACTCTTGTCTCAATCAAAGAAGTTGATGCCGAAGAAAGCATACTAGCCCCGACTATAAAAATGAGTCCGACAATTAAAATCATACTAATTCGGACTATAAAAAAGAATCCAAGATTAGTGATTATGCTAATGCTGATTATAGAGACAACCTCAACAATAGGAATTATATTAGTACTAAATAAAGATAGACCTGAGAAATCATACATATATCCACATTCGTCTTGAATATTCGGGTTCGAATCTCACTGAGAGCGTAGAACTAGTCACATATTGTAAGTGTATTATGGATCGACGGTGGCTGACCTATAATGTTGGTCCGATTAGAAGTAGGGCTTTATTAACTAATATGTTGGTAGGATTATAGTGACCATGTTGGGCTTAGTTCCAATGAGCTTTGACGAAAAAAAACTATTTCGTGACGATTGGGTTCTCTTAGTTGGGATAATCACATTGGATTCTCCCGATTCAGCCATTTATTCATAAAAAATAAAATAAAATTATATATTAAAATTTTTTCTATGAGAACTATCAATCACAAATTAACATTGAAAATTTAAGACATTGTGTTTGAACAAGGAGTCTTCTACACGAGATAATGAAAAGTGTTTTCATTCTCTTAATTTAATAATCATTTTATAAACTACATCTACAATTAATTAAGAAATACACCCAATTCTTATTACCATATATCAATGTCCTATTTTCATGTTTTGGCACAATGTACAATCAAGCCCTACAATTAAAGAATCTTGATTTTCTGGTTACAGTTTATCCATCAACACATTGCAAATTAATCTTAAACATGAATCCATGCCTCTAAATACCCTAATCTAATCGAGGCTATCTTGATTAACCTATTTTGAAGAATAAAAAAATAATTGATTGTGTCCAAAGCAAGTCCAACAAACCCTAAATAGATCATAATCCTAAAACCAGAAAAGGATCGTCAGAGTCAGGATCCAAGACAAGTGAATAGTTTCATGGTGACTACTAAAAGATAATTTGTTGATTTGAGTCATATATATAAAATAATTAAGAACCAGTCACGATCTTCCTTTCAAAAAAAAGAAAAAGAAATCAAGATATAAATGGATAACCCAAGCATAAGATCACAACCTGTAATTTTAGCCAGAACAACGATCAAATGCATTATTATCCAGTAAATTCTTTGAATATGTAAAGGGTGCCTTTTACAGAGCTTAAATTACTAACGCAGAGTAATTAAAATTTTTTTATATAATTTTTCACCTTTAAATAACTGTTCATTTTTTAAATTTTAGTGCATTTTAACATAAAATTACAAAATTTTTAACATTTACAACTTGAGTTGGTCACATTTTAAGCAAAATTCTTCTAACAGTAAAGTAAAATTGTTGTTTTTGAAGCAAAAATCCAAAAAAAGATGAAGTATAATTTTTTTTTTAATTGCGCCTCCCATGGGCGCATAGAATTAGTGTGTTGCGACTCTTGGATTGAACAATTGGCGCTTGTGGGAGGGGCAAATTTAAAATATATATATATATATAAGGGCTTGCGCTCGTCATGGGTGCGACCAGCCAGGCGCTTGCACCCGTCGCAAGTGCGATTTTCATTTTTCTTTTTTTTTTTAAACGCCCAGCAAGGGCTTAGGGGCACCCAAACCTGTGCCTGCGACAGATGCCACTGTCACACTCATTGCGCCCGTGGTGGGCGCAATCCATCCCTTGCGTCACCCTTCTCGAGCGCAAGGCCTTCGGGCTTTCTTTTTTTTTTTTTTCCTTATTCAAATCGATTAATTTTCAATGCAAATTTTAATATCGAACATAAAATCTACAATCCTAAATTGTTACCTTGAAATAATATGAAGAATCGTAAAAAAGTTAACGAAACATTGATTTTTTGTTTGAAAGAGTTTAAAGAGAGAAAATGTAGAGAGATATTTTTTTTTTGAATTGCTTTACAAAATAATAAAAATTGCTCTGCAATTAACATTTCAGATATGTAAACTACTCTACTGATGTGGCCTTGTACCATTAACCCGAGGTGGATGGGAAGCCGGGTAGCCTGATTGGGTTGCATATCGGGTTGGATGAGACCTTTTTGTGGCTTATAGCAAATTCAGTCTTTCTAGGGGCCCTTATGCAATTTTCGGATACTAATAATATCATCCATATTCATCCTTACCCCTCCAATTTCTCTGTTATTACTCGTCCTCAGAGAATAGTGAAAAAGAAACAAAATATGGAGAGCTGTGGTGGAACTAGCGAAGCGGACTTCCGATGCGTGCAATGTGGATTCCCGATCAAAACACTCTACATTCAGTATTCTCCAGGAAATATTCGCCTCATGAAATGCGTAATTCGTCATTTCCTTCTACTTAAACTTTCACTTAATTTCTATTTATGTTTTTCTGATGTAGTTTATTTCTATATTGTCTTCAATTTTTAGGGAAATTGCAAAGCCGTTGCTGATGAGTACATTGAGTGTGAAATGATGGTAATCCAGACGAAAATAAAGTAGAATAACTAGTTCTTATATTTGGTTTATTTTACTTTTATGTTTCTGATGATTTTTTCTTAATTATTTAGATCCTCATAATTGATTTGATTCTGCACAAGCCCAAAGCGTATAGGCATTTATTCTACAATATGTTTAGTAAAGAATCTGTCAATTTTGAGGTACAATTTTGCTTCATAACATTGTCATACTTGCCTCAGGTGTTGTAAAAGTGGGTTTACTTACCGTGTGTGAGAGTGAATTATCTGTTTTGCAGGGCTTGTTGTGGAAATCGGTTTTGGCCTACCTTATTTTGGATTTCTGTATCCGCTGATTAAGTAGCCTAAATTATTAGTTAGTTTCTTAACTAATCTGAAGTTTCTGTTGTACGTTTATTCATTGAATGTAATGTATGTGCACTGCCTTAGCTACTCTAGACAGGATTTGGGTTTTGAGTACAAAGGAAAAGGAGCAGTCCTTGCCTCCGACTGTTGCTTCATTGTTACTGAAATTTGGAAAGGTTTGGATTCCAAATTGTAGTATTAATTGACTGTGCTCTTTGGATCTCACTATTGATAATGGACTTGGAATTGAATATTCATTTTGATGGTTGGTGTTATTCAGATGCTGACTGGTGTTATCTTTGGGAACCTCGTCTTTCTTTGTGTTGTGTTTTATGCCGTTAGGAAGTTTCTGAGGGCATCATCTGAATTTTATGGGTAAATATTAGTACATTACTGAATTTCTGAGATTTCTTCTATACTTTTCTGAGTTACTTACTTCTTGCTCGATGCTTGCAGACTTTTATTTGTTCTGTGTCCCCCTTTTCCTTATGGAATTTGCAATGGAGTTGACAATTTATATGGGATATAATTTCACAAAAAAATTGCTTAAAGTATATCCTCACAATTTCTTAACAGCACACCATATGTTCCCTGCAATAGTGAATCTATATTTGTGGAGTCATTGGTTCACATTGTGGTTGAGATACTCTTAAGTGGAGCTCTATTAGGGATAACTATATTTTGGCCCCTCATCAAATACAATTTCAATTCCTTTGGTTTAGCGTTCATTATTTGACTCCGTAACCCTTCAATATGTTGATAGATCTAGTCCTTCCACTTGCTTGGCCATTCATTTCTAATGGAGTCACACATGTGACGGATTAAATTTTAAATAGTTCGAATTGAGGAACCAAAACTAGGGAAGGTTAAATCATAAACCAAAATTGTAATGTTACTGCTCCTGCTCCCATGCTTTGCACATGAATGGGTAGGAGTTAATAGGGTTCAAATGGTCAATACCATTGATGAGAGACTAAATTTCATAATGGATGCATGACGGATTGAAATTGAATTGAAGACACGGATTTTGACGAAAAATGTAATTTTCCCATTTATTTGAATTAGGTTATATGATAAGCCACCAGTTGATTAAAGATTGTGGCTGCAATTTGGTATGACATGGTCAGCCAAGTTTGTGCTAACTTTCATATGAAAAAGATTAACAACGATAGCATCATAACTTGCTGGTGATAGTTGTGGAAGCTAGACTAACATATGATGTTACAAAGTTATGGATTTGATAAAAACCTGTTCACAAAGTTGTGGGGCGAATATGTGAGTCAAGAAAAAGGTTTGAAATGTCTCATCCTTTCGTTCCCAATTTCCTGTCTTTTTGATAATTTTTAGTCTTCTTCTCCCAGTAAGTCGTAGCCGTTAATGAAGACGCCTGCTAAATTGACAGGTGGAAACAGATACTGCTCGTAGTCCTCTTTTCGAGTTACTTCAAGATCTTTCTCACGGCCATGATGGTATGTTTCTTGCTATGACTTGATCTTATCTAACTAATGAAATAGTATCCTATTTTTATCTTTCCCTTGAGGTTGTTACAGTGCCTACTTTTGCTCCTAAGATTTTCCTTTGTATTATTAATAAGTTTTATAGCCTTATTTTCATATTATAGCTTTTCTATGTTTTGTTTAATCCAAACTTTGCATGTGCAGGTCTGGGAATTTCCTTCCTCCGTGATCTTCATTGTTGACATTTTTGTCATATCATCCAATATTGTGGCTTTAAAAGGTGTGGAATATGTGTATGAATAGAGTTCATGAATGATAAGAGTGCCAGAAGTAAATACTGGCGCTATGGACATTTGATAGATGGAAATTTATGGTTGGGGTTCCTTCTTGTTTGACAACATAATGACATATTGTATGCAAAAGAATTTGACTTAAAATATCTTATCTGTCACCCTAAAATTGCTTAGAAGGAAACTTAGAATTTTTTTGGCTTGACTATTTTAGTGTTGAATGCATCACGAGAACCCATTTTCAATCCAACTCATCCATCATTGCTAAGCATTAAAATGGTCTGGG
>JACFYI010003658.1:588545-611623 GCA_014898755.1 Handroanthus guayacan
TGGGTCTGGCGGGTATGGTCGGAGGCCCGAGAGAACCGAGTATGTAGAGGAGCGACCCAGTTATGAGCGGCCCGGTTATCAGACTGAGGGGTTCGAAAGACCCAGCTATGGAAGGTCTGAGGAGGAGGATTACAGAAAGCCAAGCTATGAGAGGCGTGGTGAAGATGATGCGGGCTATGGCCGCAAGAAATATGTGAGCTTTTCTTTTTCTCTTCTTGCTTATTGATGTGATCTTTGATGCTTTATGGTTATGTTTGCATCTGCTGTTGCTAATTGCAAACTTTGATTATTGTGTCTCTTCATTGGGTCATTTTTTGTTTGCTTCTTGATTTTAAGTCTTTAAGACCTTGTATGGTATGATCTCAATGTCAAATTGTAGAATGGATAAATTGGGTTGTACCATGAGGTTTGGCGTAATCACATAAACACCTAACTTGGTTTTGAAAATTATAATGATAGTCTGTCGTTAGTTCTGGTTTGAATGACAGAAACCTTAAAATTTGAGCAATATTAAAATTAATGGGAATTTAACTCTCTGAAAAACTAAAATAACATTTTGGTTTGTAACGAGATAAATTGCAAATGTTGGACTTCATAAAAGTTGCTTGAGTATATTCATGTCTCTGAGGAATAATGAATTTGAATCTCCCAAACTGATTCGCCCCCAAGAATGTAGTCGGTAGCTACTATCTCTGAACATAGCCACCGTCGTGTTACAGTTACTATAGACTGGCAAGGAAATATTGAGGAAAAGAAAATCTGAGAAAAACATGCAACGTAATTGGTGGAAATTCATTTTCCTCATAAAATAGTGAGGAAAATGGGAGAAAACTCTGTTTGAACATTTCTCTCATTTTCTTTTGACTTGTTAATTAACTCTCATTTTCTTTCAACACGTTGATAAGCTTTATTTTTTTCGTTTCTTTCATGGTTCCTCATTGTTTTACTGAACCACCAAACAACCTTGAGATTTCACATATTTACTGAATTTTATCTAAATTACCACGACAGTTTTCTTTCCACCTCAAAATCCTTAAACTGGACAGAGGATTAGAATTGGTTACTTGTGAACAACTAAATCGATGTTATGACTGTTTCAGGGAGAAGATAACTCAGATGATGAAGATGAGGAGAAGCGTCGCCACAGGCACCACCACCACCGTAAGCACTATGACGATTAAACAGAATGCTGCATTCTGAACAAGAATCTTTCCATATCGAGATGCTATATGAAGGGTTGGTGAGCTTGCTTGTTTTGTGTGTCCTGAGCATATTGGCATTTAGCCGTATGCGAAAATAAAGAAAAGAACTTGCATGGCCTATGTAAGTCTGGCAATGTGTGTGAATTGTTATGCTTTTATTATGTTTAATAATCCCAGGTTTCTGGGAATGCATGTGATTGTTCGAGTTTTTCTTATGTTTGCTAATCTTATGAGCACTTCTTACATGTTTATCTGTTCTGTGGCTGTCTCTTTGAATATGTTTTCTTTGCAATTGTTGATCCCTTAGATAGCTATATCTTTGCCATAATTATTGGGTAATTACACCAAAACCACCAGAGGTTTGGTTCAATTACAGAAATATTTTTGTGATTTGAGAAATTATAATAGCATCCTTTGCATATTGCATGCAATTAAGTTTCCTGAAAGAATAACCCATTGGTTGAAATAATAAAAGAAGACCTTTGTTAAAGTTGGTTACAGGACATGTTCTAATATTTTATCAAATTATGGGGGTGCGTTAGTAATTAGATCAAATTCAATGGAGCTTTGAGGTGAATTTCTCTACATATTGCAAGCGATTGTTAAAAATTTTGATATTTTTACTAGCCGCAAAATGGGCCGCGACAAAGATGATTGGAATTAGGATGAAGCTCGTTAAAAATTTTGATATTCTATTAGCCGTTGGATGGTGCCTGTGAGAATTTGGGCTCGTTTATTTGTGTGGATGGGATTAGTGTGTTAGATAAAAAGTATGATTAAATATGAGATTTGATAATTTTTTTTATTATAATAATAATAATAATAATAATAATAATAATAATATAATAATAATATGTTTACTTTAATTATCAAAGGATTATTTAAGGGATATAAAATAGAAAATATTTACATAAAGTGGAAAATATACTAATATAACTAAAAATGGAAAAGAAAAATGAAAAGTCTAATCTTGTCTTCTGAAAAAAAATAAAAAAAATAAGAAAACTTCTCATTTTCTCCTTAAACAAATCATTGATTAAAAAAATCTCTTATCCTCTCCTCAAACTGATCCTTCTCCAAAAATTACGAAAAAGTTCCTCAAACAAATCTTGTTTAGAAAAATAAGGAAAAGCTTTATATTTCTTCTCAAACAAATCCTTCGAAAAGCTCTAATCATCAACCCCACTTTCCAAGCCGTCTGCCTATTCTCCATAGCTACACCAAAAGCAATTTCCGCCCATTCCCTCGGCATCAGACAAATCATTGATCTTCTTCTCTAGGCGTTTGCATCATTTTGTGAAGGTTGTGTGTCGTTTTGCATTGTTAATCGTAGAGAAAATGGTGGACCCTCAACATCTTACCTTTAGTCGTGACTCGCATAGAGAATGATGAACCATGGCCGTTTTCTTCTTTGTTCATCTGGTGAGGATATTTAAGAAGCTTTTTTCTCCTCCAAGGAGAAAATGTACCCAATTGTCTCAAGGTAGGGAAAAAAATTATCTGTGGATAAGACTTGTAAAAAGCCACCTGTGTCGGAATGCCAGTTTTGACATTTTATAATTCTACAAAATTAAAGGTGTGGGCTGATTGGCCAGTCGCACCATCAACGCATGATAATTTATCAAGAAAAACTCACATTTTGTACCGGACCATTGCAAAATTAAAGGTCCCATCTCTATCTTAATAAAACAATGTAAAGAATGAATTGGGCTTGAAAATTTTGTGAATTCTACCCCATCCATCAAAGTAGATGAAGCCTTATGGTTTAAATTGAAGGAAAAGATTAGCTATAAGTTATATATTTATTGCTTCGGTGATCAACTTTTTTTAATTGTTCGAGCTCAATATCAAACTTAAGCTCGGCTAGTTGGTTCATTTTTAATGGGGTCTATAAGAAAGAAAAATATAGAAGAGGGCCATTGGCTATTTTCTAAAATATATACGAATTATTATTCTTATTGATCTACTGTTAGAAATTCAATGTATAATTTCAATATTCAATTTGTATTCTTGAATAATCTAATTTATTCTCAATAGTACAATATACGAAATACATGTAGTTATGCCTTAAAAACTGGTTGCATAATGACAAGAACGAGTAATATAAATAGCATGAAAAGTCCACATTTATAAAATTATTCAATATTCTTTACAATTTTAAAAAATAAAATATAAAGATTTGAATGACGAAATTTGAGGAGCAAAATTTTGGAGTATGAATCAAATGAAGACAAAATGTTGAGAATTTAGAGTCTACATGCTTAAATAAAAGCAAGAAAGGTAATTTGGTAATAAGTAAACCTCGTTTAACCGAAAAACTAACTGTTAACTAATATCAAGAGTATGGAGGGTTAAGTGATAATTTTTGTAGTACAGAAAATAAGTATTACATTACATACAATACAAAGCGCAAAGTGTATTTTACCCTATAAATTTTTATAAGAACATTTTGGCCCTTAATATAAATATAAAAAGGACCGTGTATCGGCGCATATTTCGGCACTGATTTACAAGCTATCAAATTTAATGAAAAAGCAAAGAGAAACGAATAAAATGAGACAGTAGTTGGCAGTAGGTTGACTAATAAAATATGGTAACCATTCCAGCAAATGAATTATTTCTCAAAATTTTTTATTTCAAAAAATTATTTAATAAAGTTGAATACTTTAAAGTTATGGATGGATGGATGGATTTTATCTCTAAAAATGCAATAAATTTTTTAACTTAAATTTGTGATTTGTGAATGACTTCGTCGTGACCAAGTCCATTAGTCTAAATAATGTGCCACACTATGAGTATTAATGTTTAACGGCTAAAAAATATTTGTAAGGTCCATTTTTAGTTGAAACATATGACTCTAAGATCATTATTAGATCCACAAGTTGTAATTTAATTATAATCACACTGTTAATATCGGCATCCGGTCCAAATCACCAATTAAGAGACTTAAGGTAGATATCAGTTAGTTAATTACTTATAAAACAACAAGATTAGGAAGTTGTACCATCATAATTCATTGACTATTAATTTCCTGTGTTGATTTAACTCCCATCATGTTGGATTTTTCTTTCTTTACTTTTTCTTCGGGAAGGGGGGTCAACATGTATCTAGAAATTCGTTGACGGAGTTACGAAATTTGTAACAGATCGATTTAGATTTCGGTTAAATTGTAAATAAAATGAAATTTTGACGTGTAAATATATGAAAGGAAGTAGTTATGTATCATGTGACAAATATAATTTGATTGCTATGTAATTGAATCTTTTTGGATGATGTTATGTAATTGAATTTATTCAAATTTAATTTGCATTTACTTATTTGGTGAATAAGAAAATGATTAGTATATGATCAAGATGAAGAAGTATCCATAAGGATCAAATTGATGAGGTTAGAATTGAAATGATTATTCTCAAGTTAAGTCAATTTAAAATAAGGATCAATTCAGATTTGAAACTAACATCTACTGTACACTTTAGATATGTGCATAAAATAATTAATTTATATTATATATATATATTAAAATATAATGCAAACTTAATTTATGTGTATTTAGTAATTAGAATATGCTCAACATATTTAGTATAAATATACACATAATTTAATATGAACAAATAAAGTAAATTAATTATATTTTGTTGTAATGTGGGTGAAAGGTGAATTAATGTTTAAGGATATTTTAGGTATAATACATGAAAACATACTATCGAAAAAATTGTCTTTTACTCTCACACTTATATATAGTATACATAAATAAAGTCAATTTTGCATTTAATAAATTCTTGATTTGGTTTCTCGATGAACCATTATCCAACTTGTAAGGTGGAGGTCTCAAAATTTCTTGATTATGAGTTCGTTTCTCACTGATAGCGTATGAGCTTTTTGTTTACTACATGGTAGTTTGAAGGATTTATCTAACGCATGATAATTTGAATTTGTCTTGTATTTGTTTATAGATTAGATCTTTGAACATATTAGTATGTTCATTGAACATAAATTTTTATCTAAAGAAAGAAATCTTGGTTAGATTTAATTTGGGATATCCAAATTATATTTATCCAAAAGTTAAGATAAACTGCTAATAACATTAAATGGAGCCGAATATCATATAGCCAACTCTTTTTATTTATTTATTTTTTCTGGATAATGATCATATAGCCAACTTAATTGGTATAGAAATGGAGTATTTGGTAATGGGATAATTAAACTTTGCCTCCCCGCTCCGTCTCCTTTTATATTTCATCCAACCAATTATTTTTTCACCTCCAACGATAATATAAACTTTCAAAATATTTATAAATTGTCCTTTAAACTAGTTTCTGATGGAATATTTCCTTAAAAAACTATTTTTGGTTTGTAATTAAGGGATAGGATGAGTTTGAAATAGACAATTACATTAAGAATAGATTTAGGCTATATCAGGGAATATGATATGTTTTTATAGAAGATAAGAATTCAATGGCATTCTTCGTGCTAATGTAATTTGTAAATTGTACTATCTCTATATTACAAATTGTCAATGATATCTTCAAAGAATATTTCATAATATTCGACTGAAAACTTAAAGTAGTCTAACGAGCAATCTATAAAGGCAAAAAATAGTTTGATTGGTGAAGTGAGAAATGAACCATATTTGAGGGATAAAGTGTAACTATCCCCTTGGTAAGTACACTTCGCTAATAAATAATTCGTAATTACACTTATGTCCGTATGACAAAAACAATAAGAAAACAAAAGAAAAATGCAGCTGTCATGGGTGATGACTATCAAACAATTAAGAAGAAAGCAACCAGCTTTGATTGAAAACGAGTACGGAATTGAAGAACAGAGGACAGCTGAGGAGACCAAATCCTGTTCAAAGCTCTACAATCTGGTCGACATTATAATTTTCTCTGTCTTCCTTGTTCCAATATTTAATTACAATGGTAGTTAAAACATTTCAGAACATGAATATATAAAATCATCTTGTTTCAACATATTCTTATCAAACATTTTGGAAAAAATCAAGATCGACAAAGATTGCGTAGTTCTAATCGCCAAATCACTCCCAAAAACTCACCAGAAAAAGAAAAGGTTTCAAACTTCATTCCAGCAAAATCCCAGAGATAATTTCAACCAAAAATGAAGTTTGGGAAGGAATTAGCTTCCCAGATGGTGCCAGAATGGCAAGAAGCATACATGGATTACAACAAACTTAAAAAACTACTCAAAGATGTCATGATATTCCGACAGCGAAATGGATTCTCCTCCTCTCCGGGCCCTGCGGCCCGAACCCGTTCTCTGAAACGGAGGCTGACTATGTACAGAGCATTTAGTGGGCTTAGAGGATCCCTAAAGAAGAATGACGATGAAGTCATATTGGTAAGTTCAGTACAGCAAGACGGCTCTGAAAATCATTACCAAACGATGTTTTTAAGGTCGTCTGAAGAAGGGGGAGAATATGAGCTGGTTTTCTTTAGAAGACTTGATGATGAATTTAATAAAGTGGTCAAGTTTTACAAGACAAAGGTGGAAGAAGTGAAGATTAAGGCAGAGGAGCTGAGCAAACAGATGGATGCCCTTATTGCTTTGAGGATTACGGTTGATAAACCCTATGTGGAGCAAAGAGTTGAAGAAGTTAAGGTTGTAACAACTGGTGGAAACTCAAGTCCTGCAACTGTTATTGCATCAGTTAATGGAGTAAAACAAGGTAAGGAAGTAAGAAAAATTTGCCATTGTGTTTTTTGATTTTGTTGTGTTACATTTGGGTTGTGTTTTTTGATTTTGTTGTGATCTTGGTGTGAAGTTACTGGGGATTCAAGAGAGACATGATTTGGGAGGTGAAAATGATTTATGAATGTTCTTGAGGTGAGCCTATTAGTGAAATGCTTAGATCTCATATGAAATCTTGATTTTTGATTCGGGAAACTACAAGAAAGTGTGAATATGCGTGTATTTTTTTGGATTCTTAGTGCATGATTTGTAAAGATGTTGTGCTAGATTTCCCTGGTAGTTCTTTGGGTTTGTTTGTATTGTTATGAACTTCTAAGGTGGTGGTTGGCATGTTTTTATATCGGTTTTTTTCAATCTTTTTTTGGCTGTTGAAAAGTATTTACTTGATAAAGACTGCAATTATTATTGTATTACTGCAAACTTCTCAACTTCTTTTATAAAACTGCTTCATTCCAAGTATAAGCATCGCCAAACACCTCCCAAGTGTCCTACTCTTCCATAAATTGTGGGAGAGGAGAAGCTGATGATTTAAGATGAAATGAGCCTTTGTTCTTAGACTTAATACTCGGACTAATTTTGTTGTGCTTCCGAACATGAAAGGACGGCAACATATGGATACAATCCAAGAAGTGGAGATGAGCACTGAAAGCACTTCTGGAGAGGAACACGACAAAAACAAGATTGTTAAGGGCTTTAGGCCTGCTTCTCTAGAAGTTTTGGATCATGTAAAAATCAATGTTGATCCTGATACTCCAGTCTCGACTTTAAGAAACTTTATCATGAGTTCAAAATCAGACCTATCATTCAGTAAGGAGGAGCTGAGAAAAGCCGAAGAAAAGTTAAGACAGGCATTTGTCCAATTCTACCAACAACTTCGACTTCTGAAAAGCTACTGGTAAGGAAACTTTCCAGACTGCAGATTCGTACATTTTTATTGCGATTGAAGTAGACTGAAATGGTGCTAAATTGTATGCCAGTTTCTTGAATATGCTTGCGTTCTCCAAGATAATGAAGAAGTACGACAAGGTATAACTGCAATTTCGATTCAATCAAGGGATGTTTGCAGTGGTGCTTTTACTCTTAATAATAATTCTCTAAAATTAAGCAGAAAAAGCTAAAATTTAGAAGCAAACCTCACCAACGTTTGTAGCTTCTGGTACTTTTAACTTATATTTTCTGACACACACAACTTTCACTGCAACTCTCTCTACAACGTTTTTTACAATAATTATTGCAAAGACCTTCTTATTTCCGTATCTTTTTCCTTCTGATCTGGTCTAGACTATCGACCTATTTTCTTGCAGATAACTTCAAGGAGTGCTTCAAGATCCTATTTGGAGATGGTTGACAAGTCTTATCTTGGTAGCTCAGATGAGGTTTGTATTTTAAGACATCCTATTTGATCATACGAGGTTTCACATTCAAGACATTAGCGTTATTTTGTCCTCATCTGCTTTCCCAGGTGAACAAGCTCATAGAAAGACTCGAAGCCACGTTCATTAAGCACTTTGCAAATGGCAATCGGAGAAAAGGAATGAAATCTTTGAAACCGGGACATAAAAAAGAAAGGCACAGGACGACATTTTTCCTTGGTAAGTTTAGTTTATTAATGTATCAAAAGTACGTCCATTATTTGAAGCTTTCTTCAGCCTATCTACCATCCAAGGAAAAAGATATTTTTCGTCAGATATGATAATAACAGAACAAAGCTATTATTATCTACGTTCTGATATCGAAATTCTTCTTTATACCTATAGGCCTATTTACGGGTTGCTCAATAGCACTGGTTGCTGCAATTATCGTCTCCATACATGCCCGGAATCTTCTTATTCACGAGGGACGTGGACAGTACATGGACAATATATTTCCACTCTATAGGTATATTTTAGCTACTTACACTGTAACAAATATGATATTAGTGGCAAATAATTAAGTGGCAATGTGAAAATCATCACTAATGATATGTATTAAGCAACCATAACTTTCATTCTGTCACTGTTGATATCCTTTAAGTGACAATATGTCAGAATTTAGCTAACAAAACTAGTGCTTAACTATCTCCATTGACAATACTGGTGCATATATAGTGACAAGAAAAACCATTCTTTCTGGTTTGTCATTATACATGTATGACAATTCAAACACAAAGCTGTCAAAGTTAAGTGTGTTAGAATCATTGTTGTGACATTGTATACCATGTCATCACTTAATATATTGCCAATAATTTTCTATTTTCTTATGGTGTAAGTGAACAAGACATTCAGTGCTTATTTGAACTCCTTGTCCTACACTGTAAGAAAAAGAATATTACTTAACAACTCTTGCTAACCTGAAGAACTTGACGAAGTCCGAATAACATTACAATTACAGTTAGTGATCAATGATTTTCACTTGTGCAGCTTATTTTTATTCATCGTCCTGCACATGCTCATGTATGGAGCAAACACATACCTTTGGAGGCGATACCGTGTGAACTACCCCTTTATATTCGGATTTAAACCGGGTACAGAATTAGGCTTTCGAGAAGTCTTCCTCCTTGCTTCTGGCCTTTCTGTACTCGCATTGGCTGCTGTACTTTCAAACCTCGACATGGAAATGGATCCAAGAACAGAAAGTTTTAAACCATTTACGGAATTGGTCCCACTGGGCCTAGTCATCGTAAGTTTGATCCTCAATTCTGATCTAGTTGTCTGAAATTTTACCTGTAAGAACATTATGGTTGAATAATAAATTCATTTGCAGGTTGTTCTTCTTATAACTTTCTGTCCTTTCAACATAATTTATCGTTCAAGCCGATTCTCTCTCATTCGGTCTGCCTGGCATTGTATATGTGCTCCACTTTATAAGGTAATTTAGGTTCTATAAGAACATGTAAATCGAAAATTTTACCTTGTTGTGATCTCTTTTTTTCACTGTGTTTGTAGGTTACACTTCCTGATTTCTTCTTGGCAGATCAGTTAACAAGCCAGGTAAATCCAAATTACATATTGTTAATTAAGAGGGTGTCTGGCTAAGCTTACTTGAAAACATCTTATAAGCTCCTACATCTTATAGAATGCTATGATTTTATTTTAAAATAAACTGTTACATTATTTGGATAAAATAAGGTCTTAAAGCTTATAAAATGTTGGTACTGGCAGTTTCATAATTACATGGCTAAACTTAACCAAAAATGTTGATATTTTAATAATAAGTTATGAACACTTTACTTTTTCTAAAGAGCTTATTAGCGCTTAACATCTTATTTGGGGAGTTCATAAGCTCCTTCTGGATTATACGGATAATTACCTCAACACCCCCTCTTTGTCTATTTCAGGTTCAAGCTTTCAGAAGTTTGCAATTTTACGTCTGCTACTACGTGTGGGGGGACTTCAAGAGGAGATCAAACAAGTGCATTCAAAGCGATGTCTACAAAATTTTGCTTATCGTTGTTGCCGTCATTCCATTCTGGGCACGAGCCATCCAGGTAAGCTAAATGTGCACAAATTTCCCATTCAATCTTTTCTCTATCCAAACGGCAACTTGAGTTCGTTTGCTCGTAAGTTCAGTGCCTACGCCGCTTTTTTGAGGAGAAAGATCTTGCCCAAGGCCGTAATTGCCTAAAGTATTTCTCAACTATAGTTGCACTTGTCATGAGGACAATATATGATCTCAGAAGAGGAACATTTTGGAAAATAATGGCTGCATCAACGTCGGGAGTTACCACGATTTATAGCACATATTGGGATATTGTTATAGATTGGGGTCTCCTTCGAAGGAATGCAAGAAATCCATGGCTGAGGGATAAGCTGCTTATATCAAACAAGGCTGTGTATTTTGTGGCTATAGTGAGTATTAGCATATATACTTGCCTTTGCATTTCATTATGATTTGTGATCTTTGAATTACTTAACTTCACTTTTGATCATTTATTCGTACAGGTTTTTCATGGATACATGCCAAGTTTGGGAGCTTATAAGAAGTCATAAGAGTTTTGATATTTTTTTTCAAAGAACTTAAACGCTCCTGAATTTCAAAATAAGATGTTAGGATTTTATAAAAAACAAAAAGTTCCAAATTTATTTTTAAGATCTTGACATGCCCCTTTAATTTTAAGCATCTTGATTATGAGTTTTTCATCCCTAATTATCTTATATCCAAAATTTTATTTTATCCAAATATTTCAATATTTACTTAAAATAAGATATGACATTTTTTAAGCTCCAAAAACATCTTATAACATATAACAAGGGCATTATAAAAAAGCTTACAAGATGTTTTGAAGAAGCTTAGCCAAACACCCGCTAAAATTTTTACATATAAAGGTGCTTGGTTACAAATGAAATATGGTGTATTTATGAGATGGACAAGTTAAGAAATATATATTGAAATAAAGGATCCAAAACGACATAAATTCATAATAGTTAAAACCCTCTATATCAGTACATGTTCCATTTCCTGTTTTGTTGCACGGATATGCATTAAATATTTTCTTATAAAAACACCGAATTTTGGCATGTATTCATGCAATAGAATAAGAGATGAAACGTGACTTGAAGTAGAGGATCCAAAGTGTTGTGATGCTTCATCTATAGGCCGTGTTTGTGTGCGTCATCCTCATTAACCATAATACGATAAAATTATTTGACCGACTCGAATTGCAGGTAGTGAACATCCTTCTGAGACTTGCGTGGATGCAGCTGGTTCTTGATTTCCATGAAGCACCATTTCTCCACAGGAGAGCCATGGTTGCAATTGTTGCCTGCTTGGAGATTCTCCGCCGCGGCATTTGGAACTTCTTCAGGTTAGATTATTCATTCACTTTACATCGGCATCATGGCTTGTCTCTTTTGAGGTTGTCTTTTTTAGGTGGAACAATGGCCAAGTACAATATGAAAATATTAGGGAAAAGGGATAAAATCGATTTAGAGGGTGTTTGGATAAACTTACTTGAAATGTTTCATAAGCTCTTATATTTTATAAAATGTTTCTAGAGTTTATAAAACCTTAGATCTTATTTTAATAATAACTTGTTGATGATTTTGGAACTTATAAGATATTAATAATGACAATTTTATAATTAATAAGTTGGAAACTCCATATTTTTTTTAGAAAGAGCTTATCAGATTGTATTTGAGAGCTCACAGTTCTCTTTTTAATTTTTAATTAGAACACTTTTTAACATCTTATAAAAACGTTTTGATGAGCTAAGCTCACCCAAACACCCTTAGAAGAAATGAAACATTAATGATCCCATTTCAGTTTCCAAATCTTTATGAGAAACCTAAGATATGATGCCTAAAACTAGTGATCTATGCTTCAACGCTATGAACTATCAGATAGCTCTTTCTTATGTTAATGTTGCTATGTTCTTAATCGGACAGGTTGGAGAACGAACACTTCAACAACGTTGGAAAATATCGAGCATTCAAATCGGTACCATTACCATTTCACTACGAAGATGAAAAGATTATGTGACACAATATATAGTACATTACAGGATTTTTCTATACACACAGAAATTTATAATAGAAATGTAATACTATTCTTTTGCATTCTTCAGAATTCTTGAGAGAAAGAGTGAAAGATGTATAAACACAATCTTTGATAATAAGCAGTGTTATTTTTATCCACAAGTCAGTCTTATTGTCATGATTCATGCAGCCTAAGGACGGTTTTGACCCCTTGAGTAATAGAAGATATCTCCACGTCTTTTTATGTAAGCCAGGCATAGCTGTGTACCAATCTAGGACGTGACCTGTGAATAGAAGTGTCCAATGAATACACGTGGCATCATCTTTGATGCCATTTAAATGTGATTGTGATGATCCATATCAGACGAATACCGTAAATGCTCCTACTAGGATTAGGTGCATGATTTATGACCTTCATCTATATTATTTGGTTTCAACTGATTCCAGTATTAAATGATACAGTTAGACTTGCTTCCAACGATCTTAATGTTAGTTTCTAGGTTTTCCACATTATGATGACCAAATTCCCCCTTTTTTTGGATAAATTTCGACCAAATTCGCTCAAACCAAATATTACACTCGAATATATCGATTTGATTGGACATGTGAATTGACCCACATAAATATTAAACCCCCCAAACTCTCCTCCCCAAGTAATGCAGCAAAAACAATACATTTTAATATTCTTACTAGAAATGTAAATCTATAACCAACAAAAATGAAAAACTAAATTGAAATATAACAAGTTACATTCTTATTGCACACCACATATTTATTTCATATATAGAATTTATCCGCAAGATTTGCAAAGAGTACATATTCAGACAAAGTCTTCACCATAAAACCAAGAGAGTAAAGATTTATTTGGGAAAACGGACATCTTTATTTTTATCCCCGACATCATTTTAAGGTAAGTAAATAGTTTCAAGGCGAGTTTTCATCCGTTACGGCACCCATGCTGTCATTTTCTTGGCTTCCAAAGATATTTGACATAGATAAAGGATTATAACTGGAACTTGGCTTTTGCAGGCCTCGTATAGTGTCTATTGCAGCAACAGTACAGTGGTATATATCTACGGTTTCTACCCCAAGCCATAAGGTTGTCTCCACAGAAGCATGCGATATGTCAGAATGTGTTATATCTTTATGCTCCCTCGACTCCGAGGATGACTCTACAACCTCTGCTTCTAGTGGGAAGAGGACCTCCAGATTTGCCTCACACTCACGAACTAATCTTGTTAGAGGTTCAGTTTGAAAGAAGGGCTCGTGAAAGGCGAGCTGAGCAAAAGGTAGGCTCAAAAAATCCCCGGTTCGTTTATCATATTTCTTCAATATCTTGATAAGACCTAATGAAAAACACAAAAAGGCATTTCAGCAATTATGGAACCCGAAATTAAAAGCATGTTTGGCTAAGCTTATGTTTTTGGAGATTATAGGGCCTAGCAATTTTGTAATTAATATGAATAAAATAAACGGAGCATGATACCAAGTTCAGCATGTTAAGATCTTAAAAAATAGATTAGAAACTCCTTACTTTTAGAAGAGCTTATTTTGGGAGCTTATAAGCTCTTTCTCTGGAAAAACTCACCTAAGAATTTATAAAATCATATAAGCTGCTAAATCTCTTATAGAATATTTTGAAAAACTTATAGCCTCACCCGAACACCCTCAAAGTATAACTCAATAGCCTCATAGGTAGAGATGTGTCCGATGATAGGACTAGCTTTAACTTGAAACCCGAGAAACATGTGAACAATGAAACAACCTTTTTAACAACCCATGTAAAGCAGCTTTTTTACCTGCAAAGTTAAGGGAGCTGTAACTTTTGAGAAGAATCATCTCTCCATGAATGGCGACAAAGTCTTTGCGTATCTCCATCATATCTTCACTAAATTCAGTCTGTGAGGTAAACGCTCCATGGTAACTTCCCCTCTCCTTCACTTGCTCAAATCTTTCCTTTAGTGCCTAAGACAACACAAGATGAATCAAAAACCATGTTGGTAGATTAATTCAGTGTCCACAGAAATGATGTTTTGATGCAAATACGTAACCAAGCATGCGTCATATACACAGTTCTATGAACCTGTTCTGCGGATTCTGTTACAACCAGAAACAAAAAGGGACATAATGCGGAAGAACCCAACGTGCGGAACCTGTATAATATTAATATAAATACCAGAAATTTGGAATACATGCAGTAGTCATGAGATGGTAAAACTACTATTGGACATGTTAAGTAGTAACAGGTGCATTAAGTAAAATAAGTATGAATTCTAACCTGAAGGGGTAAAAATCTTGACTATAAGATGCCATGTCCAGTAAGACATATGTACTCTACTTCCACTAATCCCATAGGAACTAATCCTAGGTTGTTCAAACGACTCGACAGTCTACGTGTTTGATCGGCCCTTTATGTTGGTGGCCCGAATATTTTCACTTCACAAGTAGCAAAAGCCAAAAGTGCTCTCAACAATCTCTTTGGCCAAGAAACAAAAATATAAACATAATGGAATATGCCACAAATATTCTTCACAGTTATCAAGTTTTACGAAGACTTTTACCTATTTCAAAACATGCAAACTAACTTGATCAAAGAAGTAGTAAAACTGAATTAACTATATCGATAATTTTAAGAAAGGGTCGACATATATGTTCCAACATTCTTCGCGATTTGAAGTTCCAAATGTCACTCCTGATAATAAATTATCTATTCGAAACTTAGAAGCACGATATAGCTAACTGCGTTTCTCTTAACACTCTCCGTCTGTATCCAAAAGCATTTTCCGTCTTTTGCCGTCCGAATATCACATTTTCACAAAGACAGTTAAAATGAAGATAACGCCTGCTGGAACTTAAAACAAAATTGTAACCATAATTTTTTTCTTTTTTCTTTGCTTAGATATTAGCATATTTTCAAAAGTAATCATTAATTAATGACTCTATTGGCACATCTGGAGCCCATTTACAGACATGTGTTGCATTTAGCAAATTCTAGTCAGGTCAAATAAAGAAATCCCAAAAGAATTGGAATATACCATGGAGATTCTTTTGAACCATCCAACATGGCAACATCACAAGACTCATGTCCACTTACAGGTTAAGAACTATAATTCATGCTCTTCTCACCCACTATCATGTCAACATCATCTTAAAGAGCAAAGCAAAGTCCCAGAAAACTTCCATACTCAATCGACACTGTCTCTATTTAGCTTCTTCTCATGCAAGATCATCAGCTGAATCTAAATGAGACATCCTCGTATCATTGTGAATACCATGTTACGCTCCCTTAATTGCCTTTTATACTTACAGGTTCAGTTTCTTGGTTCAGAAAAGTTCGACGGTTTCTACGTTGAAAAGGAGAAGTGCTTGAATCCTTCCGAGTAAATTCTTGAATCTCTTACAGAGAAAAATGGATTTTATTTTATTTTTAGTTATTTATTTATTTACTTTTTTGGTTGTTCTAAAAGCTCAAGTTTCCTACTTTGACTTCACCCACTAATTATACCATGATGATGAATTTGAAGCTACCTCAATTTTCAACATATTTAATGAAATCTCATTAAACCAAAGAACCAAACATCAAAATCTTTTTCATCACCAATCCAACGTCAAATTAAAGCAATCTTTCTTACAGTTACTTTAAACAAAGAATCTCAAAGCTCAGGAGAAAAAGAAAAGAGCCAAAAATAAAAATAAAAATAAAAGGGGGGCATAAATCAAGAAAAAGCAGAAAAACCTGGAAGCGGATGATAAAATCGCTCTCCTTCTCGACGTAGAAATCGTTGAACTTTTCAATTTCCTCGTTGAGAATCCCCACAAACCATGCCTGAAACTCCGGCAACGGCGGCAGATTACCGGCGGGACCCGGAATATTCTTGAGCAGCTTCTTTAATAGCTTGTAGCAGAGAAACTTGTCCCTCCATTCCGGTAGGGTTTTCTCTAAGTGAATACTAAATTCTTTCCCGAACTTCATATGTTTTTCGATGTTCAATTTCCTTTTCGATGCGTCCGATGTTAATGTTCACACCGAATTTTTGTCATAAGTGTGTCTGTCTCTGAGAATTGCTCAGGGATAAATAGGTTTTAATAAAACATGGAAAATTTTTACATAAAGGTAAAATTGGGTAAGGAGAATTTGCCTTTGGAATCTAATCCGATCTTCAAGATAGACTTGAAACAGATGTGGGCAATTGCTTAACAATTTATACAAATATTTGGTTACATTTATACATACATATACATACAACTTGGGGTTTTTTTTATTTGTTGATGTGTGGAATGAATTGGGATATTCTTGGTTTAATGTTTTCTATTGGTCAATGGATGAAATGCACAAGTTTTAATAAAACAGAGCAAATGTGACCTAGGAGTTGTCGAGGAGCAAAACCAGATTGAATGTTTATAATTTGGGTGAACATAACAATTTGAATGATTGTATTTTAGGTTATGTATTAGTTATATATATATATATACACACATATATATGATAAGGCTGCCTGTATGCAGGATTTAGCAGACTCCTACTCATTTATTGCATAATTGAAGATGGAACGATTATAATGAATCCCAAAATGACATCTACGAGAACGAAAAGACAGAAGATTCAACTAGTATAATCTTACTAGACGTGCGAGAATCCTTGGAAGATCACCAGTGTGAAAAATGGTGGAGTGTTGTTCTTTTTATTTTTTTTTTAGTTTTAACAAAAGCAAATTCGTTCATTCAGAAAGATAAAAAGAGTCTACAGTTAGATGACCCGCATCACGAAGAATATCAGTGAGCAACATATCAAGTTTAACAACACTAAAAAACGCTAGAACTAACGGAATGTCATTCCTCACTCGCGAGTGGGACCAAAAAGTTAGCGAGTTTATTTGTTCCGTGCAGAATATGCGATACCCGTACGGAGAGCAAACGACGGAGATGATTGCTTCTAATAAGTGATTAGAGATAGCTACTTTCGAAAATCCTAAGGTTTGACTCTAGTACAATTATAATTTTTAGAATTTTTGTAGTTCTAAAAATTATAATAATATCTGCTTTAGTTAATTTAGTTAACGGAAAATTACACTTCCGACACAATGCTCCCTTACAATTTGAAAATTTTCAATGACACTCCATATAAATGAGACTCTTATTGTTATTTCTCAAACTAAAATTATGCTTCAATAATTTTTTCATCAACTATGTATCATTATAATTTCCCAAATTACAGAAAATGATATTGTAATCACTAATTAGGTCAAATCCTGCATATGTGGAGGTAATTAATTAAGTGGTATTAATATATTTATCAGTTGGAAACAAGGGGAACCTTGGCATATTCCAATTCTTTTTTATGAGAAGAAGCATATTCCAATTCTTTCTTTTTTTGAGAAGAAGCATATTCCAATTCTATATCCCAGGAAAACGAAACGATTGGCCAAAATTTTCTACGGTTGTATGTGTACAATGAATGCGTGGAGGAATATTCCGTAGGGAGTCAAGTGGTGGCGTGGGCCAGCGGTCTATGGACCCTGGTTTTTAATACATCTGATGTGCCGTCCACGTATCTTTGTTACTTCCGCGTTCTTCGTTACTTCCGCGTTCCTTCTTTTCGGCACTCACTGCTTTTTTATCTTTTTCTTTCGTTTTTTTTCCCCTTCTTTTTTCTTTTTTTCATTAAGAAAAAGATTAATATATTCAAACCTTAAATTATATATTAGATCAATAATATTCAATATTAATAATTAGTAAAAGATTCTTAGGTCAATAATATTCGAAATAACAACTAACAAGAAATTATTTAACAAAACTATTTTACAATAGAAAATCAAGTAAAGCTACTATTTAGCAGAATAAAACCTCACACACTCGGTTGGAATCGAATCAATAATTGTATGATTATAAGACTTCCTCTTAACCAAATAAACCATGGCTCATCGACCACTATTCATTTTTCAATATGTATACATATTAATATTGTTTGCTAATAAATGTAATTTACATTACCATTTGTGCTAACAATTGACTTGACCCTTTGAGATTTTTGGGCAAAAATCAAACTTGTCACTTGGTAAATTTATTGAGCTTCTTTTGCATTAATCTCGTTGTAAGAGCATATTCACTCCAATGCTATTTAAAAAGGGTCCACCTTGGTACGATTTAACTTCCATAAATAAAATTTTTTCGCAAATTCCATATATAGAACCTTGACTTCAAGGTTCTATTTCTTTTTAATTATATTATTCTAATCAAAATTATAACTTTTTCTGTTTCATATATTAAAATATAATGTTATACAAATTAAAATAATATAAAATAATATCTTGGAGTGGGGAAGGAAAATGCTATTTAATGTACTATATTTTGGATGCTATTTTTGTTAATATGACAAAAAAAAAAAAAAAAAAAAAAAAAAAAAAGAACTTGAAAAAGAACTAGGAGTGAAGATGCTCTAAGAGTTCTCCATTTGCGCACACACACAACACAAATGAAACCTAAGAATATATTATTTTGGGATAATTACCTGAGACTTACCATAATTACCAAAATGATCAATAATATTTGAATATTATCATTACACATCTACTGTATAATTCAACTAATGCATAATTATCATTACACCCCTAGAGTTGACACATAATTTCAATTTTGCCCCTTATCCATGAAATTTACTTGTAATGTTTAAATTTTCAAGGAGTATAATGACAATCATCCAAACTTCAAGAAGTATAAGATAGTTATCCCAAACCTCAAAAGTGTTTTGATAATCATAATAAACATCAAGGGACATCGAGGTAATTATAAGAAGTAAGTATCGGAAGCAAGGAACACACTTGAGCTTGAAGTGCAATTTAAATTTCCATTTCAATAGATATTTCTTTATCTATTCTATCTTATTTCACGAATATGCAACAAGTGTTATATAAAATATTTATATTTCTTAAATATTTTTTATATTTTATATTTAATATAAAAAATATTTTTTATATGGAAATATTTAATAAATGAATAAGTAATTGAACAACCACTGGAGAGAAGATCCACATTGCTCAAAATGTGAAAAAGAGTTCTGCTTTATTGAGGAAGATGATGAAAAGTAAACTGTAGGGCGACATAGCTCACCTCTCAATAGATTTGTCATCCATTTCAATCTGTCCCTTCTTCTACAGTTCTACCGCCCATGCTCGAGATTGAAAAAACGATACCAAAAGAACAAACAAAACCGCATCCAATTATGGATCATTCATTTGATGATCCTTGAATCAAATATGCAGTTGTAGTTCCATGTTCAACAGCAATCAAAAACCAGAAAAAATGCCAAGATAAATTAAAATAAGAGAGATGAAACAAAATAACCAGCAGCAATTCGACACTCTATATGGTTTCCAGAGCCTGAAGAATGTCAGCTTTCAAGTCTTCAAAGTCCTCCACCCCAAAGCTGAAGCGCACCAAGTTGTCCAGAATACCATACTTGGCACGGTCCGACTGGGAAAGATCCCTATTTTTATGGCACGAGCAAGTGTTATTGTGGCGTCACCAACATTGTGAAAAAATATTAAATGAAATACTACAATTTAACAAGCAAAGGGGCGCACCAATAAGACATTATAGCTGGTTGATCGATGATGCTTTCACAGCCTCCGAAGGAAGGGGCTATGTACGGAATCCTCAGTGCGTCAACGAACTTTGCAGTAGTCAGCAGGTCTCCATTGACCTAATTAAATTCAATTATGATAAATTGTTTAGAGAAAGTATTAAGCAAAGACAATTAAAAGAGAAGCTGCAAATAGCTTTATGAGTACCAACCTCAAAACTGACGACGCCACCAAAACCATTCATTTGCTTCTTAGCAAGGTGATGTTCTGGATGACTAGCCAGGCCTGGATAATACACACGCTGAATCTGCAATTCATATCAGTTAACATATAATCAATGTGGTACAAATGGATCAGCAGAAAAGCAAAGCGCATTGCAAATAGTTGATGGACATGTCACATAGGTAAAGTATAACAATGAAAAAAACAAATGGTTGAAAATGTAGTAGAACTATGTAATTATAGCATGTCAATGCAAAAGATGAACATCTCATCACCAGCACGACAATGTATGAGCATCATAAGCTGCCGTAAAAAAGTTATGAATAGTTGTTGCCCATTCACCAGGAAGAATGATTTAAGTTTCTACAGATGTCTTGTAAGTTCTAAGCCATTGAGTACCTTGGGATGTGCCTCTAAAATCTCGGCCATCCTTTGTGCTGTTGAGTTTTGTTGCTGTACACGAAGATGCAGCGTCTTCATGCCTCTGATGATCAGGTATGCAGCATTCTGATCAAGAAGGCAAACGTCAAACAAGCTTAGTTATGATACAGGTTCAAACACCAAGATGAGAAAAATGCTTGACAGTGAAGTAACTGGGTTTAGCACTTCAAAGCTCAATTACTACAGCAAACTCTTAACCACAGCATGTTTGCACGTTTGACTTTAGTTATGCAATAAGACAGCATTATGAAGACAAAGCAATCTTGGATCTGGATACTCACAGGATTGAGAGTCCCACCCAGTACATGGTGCAAGTTACGAATAGGAGAAATCACTTTCTCAGGACCACTGATACATCCTGCAAGAACCTGTATGGAAAATGTGTTGGTTTAATACCAAGACACATAAAGTTGGCAATCCTAGTGTTATTTGTCATGCATCAAGAATATATGAATGTGTGTGTGATGCAACATACATCATTGTGGCCCCCAAAGTATTTAGTTGCAGAGTGTAGAACAATATCAGCACCAAGAGCCAGGGCCTTCTGGTTAAGAGGAGTTGCAAATGTCCCATCTATGCACACCAAAGCTCCTTTGTCATGGCAAAGTTTCGAGACCCGCTCAATGTCAACACATCTCAAGAAGGGATTCGTCGGAGACTCCGTAAAGAAAAGACTGACCTGCAATGAAGTTTATATACCTTGTTGAATAAGCACTCTAACAAGCGGCAAATTATAACCAAATCATAATGCATAACGACAATTTCCCTCAATACTGACATTGTTCTTCTCTAAAGCAGACTCCAGACCTTCAATATCTGCAGGATCGATGACAGTAGCCTGCATTTATTATCAACGAAGGGAATAACATCAGGTCTCTTAGGTCCCAACTCGGCGAAAGATGTTCATAGCATGCATGTGCGCTAAGAAAGTATGCTATTTATCCCCTTTATATAGTTTCTTTTTGCTTGCTCTTTCTGTTATTTTAACATAAAATTCATTATTCTCTTAATGTTGCTAAAGTGGGAATGTCTTTCATGATGCGTGAGAGAGAGATAAATTTCAATGCTTCCTCAGCAGAAAACAGAGAGCACAAACAATTGGGTGAGAAAGATCATACAGTGATCCCCATTTTGGGAAGAAAAGTCTCCATGAATATCCGAGTCTTCCTATAGCAGTCAGTGGTAGTCACTAAATGCCCACCAGCAGGGATAAGTGCCATCAACATGACCGTGCTAGCACACATTCCAGATGCCATCAAAATTGTTGATTCAGCCCCTTCCAGTGCACTGGAAAATTTTCAAAAGATAGCCACTATTAGCTACTCATGCTTTGTTGCCAAATGAATCATATAAGAGTGAAAAAATGGGAGAATCAAACTAACCTTATCTTCTCCTCTGCAGCAAGAGTAGTGTAGTTCCCATAGCGTCCATATTCAAAACTCGCACGTCTTTTTTCCTGCCAACAGAACAAGGAGATCCTGATTTTCTCACATCCACCTCAATTTACTCGGTCATAAACTGTATCCAAAGGGACTGGTATGTTCATATATTTTTCAGGCAAAACATGATGCTACTTTGGAGTTCAAATAAGGCTAACAAGCTCTGCACGGCCTAAATAATGAAAACAGAAAACAGTTCTTGACTACCCTTGCTACCTTGCATATGACTTAGGATAAACTAGGATTTAACTCAAAAAAAGTCCACTTGGTTGGAGCTCATTCTAACACCAATCAAGAATGGGATTTTTTTTTTTTTTTTAAAAAAAAAAAAACTTCCCAATCTGGATGCTACTTATTTATGCTATAATTGATAATAACATTTGATATAAGTATCCAATTGATTGCTGTTACCATTCAATCAGGTGATGTAATAAATTTGATTGTCCCCTAATAACCATGCAATAATTGAACATACCTTAAAATCAATGAGATCTGCAGTTTTCTTGAAGAAATAAGCAGATGTATTAACCACTGGAGTAGTTATTGCATCAGTAACAATGCCGCGACCCAATCTTTCACCTGTACCAATCAGCGAACTCACATATGTATAAGCCATTTTTAAGCCAGTGTAATACCAAACAATTACCAGGCTTAAACCTGGTGCGCCAAAAGGAACAATTAGCAAGACAAAATTATTATTCCAAGCGTCAAACAATGAAGAACCACAAATTGTATGCATAGGATAGTTTCATTTAAACTATTACAACCGCTAACTCAAACTCTCGTGAACGAGACATGCCGTAGTAAACTAAAAATAATATAGTTGTATGAATAAAACATCGAAATGTATACAGAATGCAATACGTACAAGTAACAGAAAAACCGGAGTTATTTCGTTTACTAAATATAACATACCGCCATGAATTGCTATGCTGCCATCAGAATTCAAAAATGAAGCGTATTTGAATTTAGGCAAATCCTCAAGCTGTACATTTTCACCGTTACAAGACGGATCCTTAGCCGCCGCGACCA
>JACFYI010003658.1:611723-634054 GCA_014898755.1 Handroanthus guayacan
ATATATAATCACCTAAAACAAATTGATTATTATAGAGATGGGTCCAGTTGATTGAAACTAAAAGAGTCCCATTTGATTTTTTGTGTTTGAAAAGAAGAGAATGTGCTGGGAAAGTGGCATAATATTACGTATCTTCCAGTGTAGGGCTCCACATAACATTGCTGTACTTGTCACACGCAAATATGGCAAGTTGCAGCTCCAATCATTCTATTTGGTTTCAGGAAAAACTTTTTATCTTATTTATATCCCAAAACAAAAAAGTGTATATATAATTGATACTATTACTATTTTAATTATAATTGATACTATTACCATTTTAATTGGACTTTACCAAATGTAATTTTTAAGTAATTATTCTTTTTTTCTTTTCTTTTCAATGTGTTCATGGGCTCTTTTGATATGATAGGGATATTTCGTGTTGTGGGCACAATATTTCAATAGTCCAATTATAATTGGTCTGGAATTCAAAAGACTGATCATTTGAAAGAAAATAATAGAGATCGAAATAAAATAAAATTACACAACGTTATAAGGTGTTTGAAATAAGCAATTGAGATACACTTAATTTGTGTACATATAATAATCAAAATATGATTATATACATAGGATTATGAAGTAGCATGTTATAAATTAGTGATAGTTCATAATTACTTGATTGCAAGTTAGTTATGAATAAATTGCAGCTGTAAGGTTAAACATGTATTAATATGTTATGATGAAGGTATTTTTGGCAATTCATATAAAATTGCACTAGAAGAGGGTAGGCGTTCGCTAGCTAAAATGTACTTTTATTTCTATAGAGTTCATGAAGCATTTGAGCCCCTGTTGGTATGTCTCCATTTGATCTTTTAGGTTAATTACGTAAGTTAAAAATAAGATTAATTACCATAAATTGCACTAAGGTTTGGTTCACTTAGAAAACTCCTTTTAATTTCTAAAATTACAAACATCGTTTCATGGTTAAGGTAACACAAGTCTATTAATTTTAATCATAATAACCAGCAAGTAATGAATCTGCAAAATGCAAACATTAAAATTGTATTTGTAATTTTAGAAAATAGAGTGGGTCACGATAAACGGGCCAAATCTTAATGAAGCCTTGATAATTAACCCTAAAAAATATTACACGTTCGCATTCAATTTTGAAATCACTAATGCCCCTTTGCAACTAGGACGAATTTGTTAAAACTTCAGTCGCATTGACTGCCAAGTCCATGAAATCTATAAGATAAATACAAACACTAAAGTTGTATTTATGGTTGTAGAAAATGTAGCGGGTTATAATAAATGGGCCAAATCTTAACGGAGCCTTGATAATTAATTCTGAAAAACTATTAGGCATTCAAATTCATAATTAATAAAAAAATAAATAAATAAAGACCTCTACCATGGAGGGAGCATCTCTATTAACAACAACCACATAAAATATTTCCCTTAGACTTACCATTCTAGAATTTCAAATGTGGAAATCTGTGTCACGCACCTACTACATTGTCGGGTTGGTCTTAAATTAATACACTAGTAGTTAATCCTTCACACTTGGGATTGTGCTATATTTGGACTAATTGGCTTAAGGACAGCCTGTGACGTTCACGTTAATTAATGTCTATTCCTAGGTATTCTTAGCGTGTCATGTTTGTTACAAACAAAAAAATATTTTTCTATCATATAGTTATTAAGTTATGCCTAAATTATGTCGGTACATATATTGCGGGCATGGAACATAAAGGCATGTACTTATGAACTTGTATTTTCTTTAATAATTATTGACATTAATCTTAATTAATTTAATTTGTGTTGGAGGTAATTGTTGAGAGCTTGAAAGGCCAATTTTTGTTGAGTGGTCCCCATTTTTTGGTTTGAACTTGAATTTTATGAAGGGTAACATCAAGATTTTTCTTTTTTAAACATTTCAAAATATGTAACAACGTGCTTTAATATTTGTATTTTTATCTTCATCGCTATTTTACTCGCTAAATTATGTGATTCAAACATAACATAAAAGTCAAGTTTCATCGATTTTCCTTTTTCTTTCCTTTTTTTTCTTGTTGTGTTTTAGCATTTGGGGAGATTCAAATTTATGTGTGGGACAAATTAATACATGTAAGACCAACACATGAAAATGGACATAATTTCAAGTTAGTGGCCCTACACGAGGTTGGTCCTATTGGACCACCTAGGCACCCACTTTCTTTTATTTGTCTTTTTACTCTCCTTTTGGTTTATTTTACTTTAAATGTACCAAATATTCGCAAAAGTTAGGTGAATGTTGTTTTTAACTTTGAACTTTTTTGTTGAACTTTAAAGAATAAAAACTATAGACGCTACTTTCAAATATTGAAAAGAGCGTAAATTCCGCTAAAAGTTGAAAATCAATTTCTTTAAATTGTGCAAACACATACTAGCATTCAATCACACTTGATGTATATACATAAAGTAAGTTGAATATAATTTATATATTAATTCATACCCCGTATATTTTAGCAATTAAAATATATAATTAATATATTATATATATAATTTAATATAAGAACTAGTGGATTGTCAGTAGTTTTTAAAGCAAGTACCCAATAGGATCTTTATTAAAAAAGTATTGGTAAAACGTATCCCATAATTTGTCCCATTCAATGAAAAGCTTTTTTTTTTTCCTTAATTTTTGCAAACACCCTTTAAAAAATATGATAAAAAGCATATTTCATTTGTCCTATTAAATACATTGAGGAGAAAGAACAGTATTATGAGTGGTTGTGATAATTGAAGAGATTTGTTTTTTCTGATAAGTGCATCGACTTGGCAGTTGGCACACCTTTTTTGAGCTGCAAATTGTGTGACAATTCAAAGTTTGAAAGTAGACAGTCCCACTTACGTTGCATCTCACGGTCATCTTCCATTCACCAACAAGATATATCTATGTGTTTTATGGTTATTTGGTGGTCCACGGGGGAAAATTGAAATCTTTTCAAAATATGTTTCGATTTGACTTAATCATAAAAATATTTTATAGTATGTAAAAAATTACAATAATATCGAATGTTTTTAGATTAGCTAATGGATAAATCTGTATACGGGCAGTATAATTTGGCTTCCTAAAAGTTTAAGTATTTTAAATTGACACAGGGTTTACTTGTACTATTTTAGCTAGGTGTTGTTTGTAACAGTTTATGCATATATATAATCACTAACTTTTTTATTGGAAGTTGGAATGAGTATATTATAATTAAAAGTACTTGATGTTTAAAATATTAAATAATTTATTGTAAATCAAATAAGAAAGTCAGCTTATATAAGATTATAGATTATAAATTATTATTGATTAATTCTAAATAACTAACAACATAAGTGGAGTTTTCAAATACTCAAAAAGAGTCTTTAGCAGCCCATAATCAAATAAATGCTTTTCATAATTAGATAAGTACTTTTTATAATTATTTGCAAATGTCACCTCAATATGATAGACTTTCAAGGGGTCTAATTATAACATTATAGATTTTCAAGGGTCTAATTATAACGTTATACAAATTCTATTAAATTTTGTGTCAACTAATTAATAATAGGAGGTATTTTAATTTCGCAAATCCATTGAGTATTTTTGTGATTAAGTTATAAAACCTCAAGAAACCTTGAGGTAACTATTCCGTTAATATAATATCTTTTTTCGTTTTTGAAATATATTACTTCGATTTATTATATTAAAACAATATTTTTGACAACAGAGAGGAGAGAGAGAAGAGAAAAAGAGAAAAAACATAATATGAAGAAGAAAATAATGTGTGGGAAATGTGTGAGAGAGAGAGAGAGAGAGAACTTCTATTGTTCCAGGTTCGGTTCTTTTTAACATATGGAGGTTTTCTTTACAAGTTTTAAGGATCTCGAGCAAAACTCAATCTGAATTTCATATGTTAATGACATTTTCTGTCCCTCTTCATCATCTTGTCATGAAAAATAATCCACAATTTGAAGCTGTCTCATTGCTGCTGTTGTCTTTTATAACTAAAGATTCCAACACGCAAAAAACTTTATCATATTCATATCTACTAGCTGCATCATCATATGGATCATTAGCTTTTTTCCCTCAGGTTGATAAGTCCGACAGTCCGAGAATCAATCTATGCTAAATTGGTGTATAATCAGTTTGATTATGCTGTCGATTGGTGGGATGTGGGCTAAATTGGGATACTATGAATCTAGACTTAATCATCGATTTCATATTTAAGTTTAAATTCGACTCGAGATCCTACTAGATCTCAGTTTTTTAATACCAAGTTCAATTTTTTTTTTCTTTTTTAAGAGATAAGTAATTACATTTAATTATTATATTAATATAGTTCAAGACGATGTTTAACATTGCTTTTACTTTAAAAAAAGATGACATTCATGTAAACAATTGAAAACCTAGTTATAAAAGTGAGTTATAAAAGTTGAAAGTGTTTGTAATTAAAAGTTAAAAAGTATTAAAAAGTTATTGATAGTATTTGCCAAAAAAGTGATTTTCCATATTTTTAACTATATTTTTAAATTTTAAATTATAAAATGAAGGTAATAAATAGTTTTTATAAAAATTTTTTAACTAAAAAGAAGCAGTTAGAATCTAAAAGTATCTCCCTGATTTTATTTTAAAATGACCTTTGCAATAGCAAAAATTGCCTTACCAAACACTTCTTAAACCACATTTTAGTAGCTGGAAACTAAAAAGTTATTTCACAAAGTAATGCCAAACACCCACTAAAGATGAAATATATGAATTATACACAAGACAAATTCTCTAAACTACCATACTTTAGATATAGACTACCACACAATAGATAATATCCAACATGCCACCAATAGGTTTCAAACCTATACCTCCCCTATGAGAACGGGGAGGCAGTAAATGTAATTAGATATGATATATTGAATATATTAATTGGTTAATTTGGATTTATGCCTCTGCATTTTGAAACTTAATGTATGCCATGGTTCGTAAGAGACTACATTTAGCTCACATTGTTGGTTTATCAGTAGCTTTCTTTTTAATCCCAGTAGAGAGCATTGAAATGTCGTAAAGTTATGAGATATTTCTATGGTATTACCGATTCAAAACTTTATTTTGGGTCTAGGAAATTTGTGCTTCTTGGTTTTATTGATTCTCAAATATGGGCTAGAGATTTAGACTCAAAGAAATCCGCTTCAAGTTATTTGATTACTTTTGCAAGGGAAGCTACGACATGGTGGTCAAGGTTGCGAAAATGTATTGATTTATGTACTAAAGAAGCTTGAGTTAATTGCAGCTACTAAATGATACATAGAGTTACAACGGGATGAAGAAATTTGTTCATGAACTGGGCTTAGAGAAGGTATGTGGAATATTGTGATAGTCAAAGTGCAATTCATCTTGGTAAAAATACAACCTTTCACAATAAATCAAAACATATTAAAGTAAGATTTCATTGGATTCGAGATGTTCTAAATTCAAGTTACTCGAATTTGACAAGACCTACACTGATAAGACGATGATTGACATGATAATTAAAGTGGCATCTGATGAGAAGCTTGAGTTGTGTGTCAAAACAGCTAGCATTATTGTCAAGTTCGAACAATATGCTTGATGAAGTATTATTCTTCCCCTTATTTATTTATTTATTTATTTATTTATTTTTTGATGAGTAAAAATTCATAAATCAATCAAAATGATGACAAAAGTTTAGTTGGTTTTGTCCCCCATCACAAAAACAATTACTAGGAAGTTTGTGAAAGGGGACAAAACGTTCCCAATTACACAACAAAGCCTATTTAGCAAGGTAATGAGCAGCAAAGTTAGAGTTTCGAGATACAAAAGATAAGGACCAATAAGGCCATTTAACAAAAAAAGAATGGACGGCCACTCGGCCTAGCCATTAGTGTGAGTTAAATTCAAATAAGATTCCGTCTTCTTCTTCTTCTTCTTCTTCTTCTTTTACTTTCCCTCTAATAAGAAACTGTCAGGGTCAAAGTGTTAGGTACATTCAAATTAGCATCCATCCTTTCTTTTAATAAGAAGCAGTTTAGTGCAATTAATACATTAATATCATTACATCAATATATTTAATAAATCTTCCAAACTGTCATTTCAATAGATAAGATCTACATGCTATTAGTGAGAATCGAACCTTGCACCTCCTATTTATAAAAAGAGGAAAACGGTGCCACTTTATGTAAAAGACGACGACAAATCCATATCATTCACACCCCTAATTTTGATCAACATCAACCATAGTTTTAAAACTTAGTGACTAGGAATAAGTTCAATTAAACAATGTCTAAGAAACTCTTTTTGATGTGTATCAACCATAGTTTTAAAAGTGAATAAGAATAAGCTCGATTAAACAATCTCTAAGAAACTCTAAAAATGTAAAATGAATCACTTTCTCAAGCATTTTCAAGCTCAAATATCAGAATTTAAAAGTTAAAAAATTTTAAATTAGCAACATTGTCTATGTTGGCTTAAAGTTGGGTTTTACCAAATGGACTCAAAATATCCCTAAGGCCCAAAGGCGTGAATCCCACATCTAGAACTCCACACAAGTCAGATTCGAATCAAATTAGAATAATCCGGGTTCAATTATCGATTGTCACATCCAAACATGGCCCACAAGATCTGGGTCCATTAATACGTGACCCAATAAAAGTTTAAGATTAGATAATAAAATCCTATAATAATAATAATACATAAAACAAATATCAATTTTTGTGGATGGTAAAATCACATGTATTATGATATATTTAAGAGCTTTTACTAATATCATATATCTTAAATATTATTATTTTAATAAAAACTATTATTAATATTTGGATTCAAATATAACCAATCGAATATATTAATTCCATATCAAATTCATTTATTTTAAATTACAGATACTTCATAATCCTACTATTATTAATTAGATATTTTAATCAGATTAAAGGTCTTAAAATTTGGATATAAAAATTCGCTCCATTGACAGCCCTTCACAGTCCTACCCGCACTCATGTTAAAAGCCCAGCCCAATCAGAAGAATCATTTAACGATTTACTAATACCTGATGGGCCTCTCTCTGCATAAAGCCCACTTGAGGAGGGTTTACACATAAGGGCTTCACGATAAATACAAGAACCTTTCTTTCTCCTTCCGCCGCACATGTTTTCACCCCCGCGTCCCCTTCCTCCTCCCGCCGTCGCGCGCCGCCCTGCCTTGCCCAGACTCAGTAGCTCTTGCAATTATTCATGCTTTATAGGTGTATAATTTACAGTTAATACGTATAATTATGTGTAGTTATTTATGAAATTGCACAGTACTGAGGCTCTGTGGAAATAAAAATCTGCAGAAGCCTAATCTTAATGTGCAGAAATTAAAGTTGTCGGGATCCGCTTTGCAGCTTAAATTACGAGGATTTCTTAATATTTCTGCTGCCTGTAATGCCCGAATATTCTCTAATTCATTTTCCATTTTTATCCATTGTTACTCGTTGAGGTTCTAATTCTTACATCGTCCTGAAAATTATTTAATTGCAGTATTTTTCTATCTGAAAAGAACAAATTGCTTTAAACGTCGTCGTTTCATTGGTATTTCACTACTGGGGGACGCAAAATCCAATGGGTCAGATCCGGTTGGAATTAAATCAGGACAATTTAATTAATCTTATATTTATAAAGTACTTTAATATGATATATTCTTTTTAAGAGTTTTAATCGATATTATATATAAGATTATTGATTTAATATATCATAAAATTCGAATTCAAATTCTTAAACTGATGGAATTGCTTACTTTTACATTCAATTCAGGTATTTTGAATTACTCCTAGAAATTAAATATTTTAATTAGTTAAAAATTATAAAATTCAGATTGAATTTGAATTGAAATCGGTCCATTGTCAGCCCTAGTTGTACGTACCAAAGTAATTGGCCCAAAAAATTGAAATAGAGGTGTCACTGTTCGTAGAAAATTCATTATGTTAGTACGACTATCATTTAGTGGAAAATTTAATGCTAGTTTGAGAATTGATGTACCTTCGTGTTTTGTCCTAACGTGTATCGTGTAGCTTAAGGTAGCCACGATCTATGTTGAGGTTTGTCAGAAAATAACTTAATGAAAATTGTCATTTTATTCTTAAGTTGCACTAATTTTAGGTCTACAACCTGTTTGTAACAATATTTCCCAACGTTTCTACAAGGGAAGGGAAAACGATGTATCATAAACACATTTTGAAATATTTTATTTCAATTCATATTTCATGTTACATTCTATTACGCAAATACTTAGCAAGTGTACGGCCGTCACAACTCTTTGTGTTTATAGGAAAATATTTAATACATTTGGTATGTGTTTAAGACAAGAAATATGAGATGAAACATTATTTTGAAGAACCGAAGGATTCTATATATAATCACATGAAGTTTGGGACAACGTGGACAACATTTTCCTTAAACGTTAGTTAGATAACAAGATTGTCAAAAGCTCAAGTGTTCTTAATGTGGTATATTAGAGGGCTGGTTCACTTAATTTGTTTATAAAAATCATTTGTATATATAGTATTATCCATATATATTGAGATCAAGATTCTAGTAAAAAAAATTTAGATAACAAGTTGATTTCACTTGAATGAATTGTTACACTGGGAGGCATCTTGGTGAGTTTATAACCTTTTCAGGACACAGGTATCAAAATGTGTATGTGTGTGTGTGTTTTAAAGAAAAAAGGACTATAAGTTTCCAAGCAAAATGTTAGGATTATACAAATTCTTTTACAAAAGGTCAAAAAAATTTGAATTTATTTTGAAGATTTTAATATTCTCTCATAAGCTTTAGTATAAGATCTTCTCCAAATATTTCAATAACTTATTTCTAAAATAAGATTTAACATCTAAGCTTAATAAACATCTTATAATATGTAGAACTGAGCTTATAAGATGTTTCAAGTAAGCTTAACTACACACCTTCTAAGTTATAAAAATGAATTAACAAAAAGTACTTACATTAAAATGTGATCAACATCTAGTGATGAAGCTTATGACATTTAGAGTGAAGGATGAACCAACTTTGGACATAACATATTAGGGTTGCAACAAAGACACATACATTTACTCATTAATTGGCAATTTGGAGCCATTGAAAGTGAGAAAGCTCCAAGTGTTTACTAGTGCTATATTGCATCTGCAAATGCGGCTGATGGAGATATCACATGGAGTTCCTTTATTACATAGGCAGCTGTAATAAAATTGAATAAACCGGATTGTAAGTGTCGATGAGATTTTTTTCTAATGGTAAGGTGAATGTATCATGATTTCAAAGGTCATGAGCTCGATTTGCATTAGTAGTGGTCAGGTTTGTTTTTCTATTGGATCACAAGTTTGTTTGAAATTTCTTTTATTGAGTAGTAGTGGGTAGGACAGTCAATGGAGAAGATTTTAGTTTAAATTTGATTTGTGCTCAATTTGGTTGTTTAGGGTCTTTAACCGATATAAGATTGGATGAACATGATCCGATTAAAATAGTCCGTAATCCAAAATAAATGATGTGAATATGAATTTTGTTTGATTCAATATATTAGTAATCCAAATCCAAATTAAATATATATAATATTATATACAAATTACATATATATATAAAATTATTGTGCATAGACTATGTGATACAACAATATACAGATGGATATGTCATTTTTTGGTAATTATATATGATATATCATATAATATATATATATATATATAAATTCATTGATTTAGAACAACAATTAGGGGGATATAATGAGAGGTACCAATAGATTATGAAATTCGTACAAGAAAAGCCATAGGGCTATCAATCAAGCAGATTTTAATCGAATTCGATTGATTATTTAGGGCCTTTTATCAATAAAAGATCATGTCCCAAGTAGCAGAATGTCACAAGTGGTTTTCTTTCTTTTCTGTTCTTTTTTTTTATTATTATTATTATCATTTTAGTTACCTTTTTATTAATGATTTGATGTATGAGGATGTATCAATTCAACTTTAATCGTGACAAAAAATAAGTTGATTTGAGTGATCGATTTTAGAATTTGGTGGACCTATAAATCTTTTCTTCATGATTTGAAATATTGAAATAGTCTTTCGACGTGGATGTTCTAATTACATGAAACAAGGCAGCAAACATGAAAATAACATTCGAACGGTTGACATGGACTACAAATCTCTGTTCCTAGATTAGTTTTTATAGAATTTAGATACAAGAGCAAATTGAGCAATATTCTTATACGATGAAATGCAATTAGTTTTTATAGAATTTAGATACAAGAGCAAATTGAGCAATATTCTTATAAGATGAAATGCATATTACAAGGTTGTCTGAATGCTTCTCGTGGGCTCAAATGATTATTATGTTTGGACGACATTATAATTCTCTTATGGACCTAAGTGATAATTATACTTTTTAAGTTTTACTTAATTTGCATAATAAATTGATATTAGGTTCAATATGATCTCACCCCCACAACCCCATCTCAACATGTCCGCCGGGGTGGGGGGGGGGGGGGGGGGTGTGCGTGTCAACAAAAGATTAGACAATCTCACCCATAAATTACCACTTGGTATTAGTGCGTTATTACAAGCAGACCTATCATTTTATTGTGAAACAATATCTTCTTTGCGTGCTGGCCAACATTTTCTACTCATTATGGGATAGGAGGAGGAAAAAAAAGACATTATTTTACATTAATTTGGAAGGATAAGTAAGTAATTCAAAGTTTAATTCAAGGTATTATCTTGAATCAAATAATAATATGATATTATTGTGCAAAATTGTGATGCTATCAATCTAGCATACCAAAATAGAAAGAAAGAATATCAATATCCACTTATACACAATTAATCTTTATTACGATACAATTACTATATATCAATAGTTGCATGAATTAAACAAGGCCTTATGAAACTTATACTTCTCTATATCTTTGTCTTTTATGTGCTTCACGATATATATAATCATATAAAATGAGCAATCAAAATATAACTTGGAGTGAGCAAAAAAATTTTTTTTTTTTTTAAATAAAATTGTCGAAGATTTCTACCAAAAGACACCACTGGGTCAAGAAGATCATAATGTATGGAGAAAGAAGAAGAAAAGAAGTCAACAACACATTTAATTTGGGAAAAGGAAATGAATAGAGAAGATAATTGAAAGCCATGTGAGGAAATAACAAAATTGCCCTCCCTATGAATTGTGAGAAATGAATGGACAGGCATGTGATCCTATTATTTGTCAAAGTAAATGCCCATTTACACTACATTATAATGAATTTAAATAAAATTAATTAAAAAAGGTTGCAAAATCTATCTTTGCTAACCAAAAGTGTGGTGCATATTTCACTCTTGTCAACTTTCCATACAGCCTGGCTTCATAAATGATCCATTTAATACCAAAGAAAAACAAGGAAAATAATATATATATATATATATAGACACACACATGTCGTTACTGAGATTTATGTCATTTTTCATTTTTCTTTTTGAATATTAAGTTAGTGTTATTAAGATTTAAGTCACTTTTCCTCCCCATTTTATCAAGGAGATTCAGGTTCAAATCCTACCGATATGTATATTGCATGATAGTATTGTCTACTGCATAATAGAATTTGTCTTGTTTAATTTATATTTTTTATTTATAAATTTAATAATTGAATGTAATTGTTTTTTAAAAAATTATTATCATGCAATTTGACCTCAATAATTGGTCAAATTGCAAATAAATTATTTGTAGATTGCGTGCACGATCGGAGATGGCATGAGTTCTTCAAAGTAACGTGGAGATTTGACTACTAAAAGTCCAAAAGCAAACAAATGCACTTAATTAAAGAACGTTATTTTCAATAGCGTATTTCATTATACATATATATACATATACACATATATACGTATTATGATAAATTCTTTCACAAATACAAAGATCCAGTTACATTAAGCTATTGTTACTTTGAAACATATTTATAGAGTTTTGTCAATGAAAAAAAAAAAAAAAGACGTTTCAAAGAGTAAATGAGAAACTAAGAAGTCTATATACCAGTTTCATGTCCCTTGACTTTTCAGTGTTATATAAAACCAGATATTGTTATATTTGATCTCCAGTTGAGGAGTTTGTGAAGAAGCATGTGCCCCTCGACTCTCAAGTAGCACCAATGATGATTGCATAATTTGGCATTAGACATGAAAAATCCCTAGCTCGTGACATTGTATTTCGGACCTGATTGAATTTTTCTTATGTAAAAATATCCCTAAAAATGAGAGAGTAAAAACATCTAATAAATTGACTGCAAAACTTCAATCTTCTAAACTAAAATAATAATTTATATATGTGTGTGTGTGTGTATTTTACCTTTTTTGATAAGTAATATACATTTTAAAATAATAATTTATAGGCAAACACACACACACAAAACACCCACCCACCCATCGATTTTCATCCGTCCAAGATTGCTACAACTCACGGTATTGTCACTTATCTTGTTTACTGTAATATTGTCGGCTACATATATGATTGTTCCCTCTTGAACACGTTGGGCTTCAGCTCAAGAATTGTTAAAATAGACCTGGCAAAAAATTATTCATACCCACGTGTATCCAAAAAAATAAGAGTAATGGGCCTTATATTTTTCAGCCAAAAAAATATAAAAAATTTTACCCGCCACCTAATTACCCGCCAATTTTCTACCTAACCCATGGGTACCCGCAAAATATATATATATTTAATTTGATTGATATTTAATCAAGCAAGCTTAGTTTTTATTTTTTCCTAGGCTTGTAGTCTTGAAGATTCATCATTTACAACTTTGGTTTTGCTTTACCTTAGGTTAGTTTAAGGATCTTTATAATCATTTGGACAGCACACAATTTGTTACAATCTTTTTAAAATTTATATCTTGAATTGTGTATCATCTCTGGAGAATTTTCTTTTCTCAAAAATATAAAAATAAAAAATTCAAGCTTAGCCTTTTACTCTTTTGATTACTTTATTTAGTTAGTATTCTTAGTTTTTGAATATTATTATGTAATTGCAAAATAAATATTAATTTAACGTAAAATATTTAAAAGAATATGAGAATTTAATACGGGTACCCATGGATTATCCGTTATCTATAGACACGGGTAATGGGTATGCTATTCCATACCCAATATATTACGGGTAATTTCACCCATGGGTAAATTTACCCAACTCATTATTATCCGTTCTTGGGTTACTCACGGTTATCCATTTGCTATGTCTATGTTAAAATCAGATAGAGGTAATGCAAATTGCACACAATACTAGGGGCTATGAAGTAATTCATTAAGTATTAGGGTGCAGGCGACAGCAGCCAAGATGACACATTCAGTTCTTTCATTATGAGAAGTAGACTTACCATTTCCGTATCCCCATAGTACTTAGCAATTATCTTTTCTTAATGGCATGATTAATGAGACTAGTTCCAATCATAAAACATATTAATATTAAAAACATTATGTTAGTGTATAATACGTTGGGAAAACGGTTTTAATAAGTTTGATAAATCAAAATCTCAAACTTTACCCAATTAATAATACAGATTATTGTAATATACACCGAGATAGATGTAAATATGCATTTAATTACACAGAACTAATTTCAAGTGAAGGACAAATTATTGCTCAAAGTATGTCGCTTATATTAATTAATTTTTGGAAGGAAAAACATGGCCACAAACGTGACTTTGCGAAAAAATTTGACTATTTTCGGCATATCTTTTTCAACAATTATGTGTAGCGTCAAAAGACATTTTCACCAAATCTGCACTTTTCTAATAGCTATGTTAATTCAAAACAGCGTTTCAATTACTACAAATAGATCCCTCAAGTAATTGGTTCATTTCATGGATTCAAATCTTGCAATATTCAAAAGCAAATGGATTTTATGTCCATAAGTGTACTTTAGCATATGGTGCTACAAAGAGCACAAATTCATCTTATATAGTTGTGTATTGTAATGTGGAGACTTCAATACACTTCGAAGTTCATTGTTTTGAAATTTATTGTTGTCTCTATAAAGTGATCATTTAATCTTGGAGACAATTGCTGGTAACCGCAAGCACGGACAATTAGTGTTAGAGACAAAGAGTCCAACTCTAGTTTTAGCCCAAGAAATGAACAATGACGGAAACCACACCAGTTCCGGCCAAACACCAACAACACAATATTATTTATATTATAATTGTAATTGTTCATTACTTAATGAACATAACCATATAATTATGTCTAATAAATTTAATTCTAAAATCCAAATGCAATAAATGTATTTAACCAATATTCTCCAAAAAGAAAAGTCACAAACTATAAGAAATAAAGATACCAAATTATAGCCAAGATTTAATTCTTGTTGTTGCAAAGAGATCTTGAATGGGGGACCATACTCCTATATATTCGCCAATATACAGTGAGGACACATACTTTGGTATACTTTTTTGGAGGCAAAAATAAAAGCAACCTTTTATGTTGGTCCTCTTTTCCCTATTAAAACCATCTGATGCTCGATGGGCTTCTTCTTTTTTTTTTTTTTTTTAAGGAGAAAAGTTTTTTAACACACACATGCCTTCATTATTATTATTATTATTATTATTATTATTATTATTATTACTTGCCTGCATTTTATTATCTGCCCCCCACTTTAAATTTATGAGCCGCTCTTCCTAATTTTAATAATAGCCAACCGTTTCAAAATAATGCTTCTCATATCTCTAGCTCTTAAATTATTATTGTCCTCGTAGTTCTTGAAATAGCCAAGATTTTTTTTTTTGAAATACATTTATATTTGGTTATTTTGATTTTTGTTACATACTCGAGGCCATTGATTTGAGATAGTTGGTATGTCGAGGTCTTCTTTTTTCAATTGTCAAAGCGTTTTTTGGAACAAAACTTTATACTAACTGCATGGAGATAGGATGATATATAGCCTGTGTAAGACGAATTGAAGAGTTTGAAATAATTGACATGTTAGGATGATAAATCTCCAGTCTCATCCATTCAGTAGTGTTTTCATTACAAAACTCTCAATACAATGCATAACGTTGAGCAATGGCTTGACATGATTGAAACTTTACGCTACGATAGAATATTATAAAATAGTGATAAAAAATTAAGTGGCAATGCGAAAAAAAGAAGCATAAAAAGAAATCATGTTTCAATCAAGAAATTTAATGAAAAAAAAATGAGAAGGAAAATCTAAAGGTAAAAAAGAAAAAATCAAATTAAACACAAATTATATCATTCGAAACATAAAAAGAATTTTACTTTCGTTGTCTTTCTAAAATTCATTATCTAAACATAGGGTAAATTTATTTAGAGATAAATAAAAGTCATTAGTACATACTACTAGGGATAATTGTCACACTATCATTTCATTTTTTTTGTCATTAATAATTGTTGTTTTTTTGTAGAGCTGGCTTAAGGTAAGTGATGATTAAGACCCTTTTAGGAATATGATTTTTGCATAATAATTTCGGACATCGAAAAGAAACGAATCTTAATGATGTGCGACATGTATATTATTATTGGACAAGCTTTAAATGTTTTTAATAAATTCATAAAAATGACTTAGCCTCCGGACATATATATGAACAAACTGCTTTTTAGCAGCCTTGGATATTTAGTTGCCTTGCTTATTGGTTGCTAGTAGTACTAAGTGGAGTTATTTTGTGGACCCTAGTGCTCTAATTGCTATATTAATGACTATTATAGTTAATCCATCACTTTCATTTAGAAAAAGACAAAATAAAAAATATAGAGCTGATTCAAGGTAGAAGTGATCGATAGCAAAAACCTCTTTAGAAAACACAGCATATAACGCACATGATCAAATCTCGATGAGAAAATAAATAGAAAGTTGATTTTTGGAGAAAATACTGACTACACTTAATTTTATTTCAAAGGACAAGATAATATTACACAAATTATGGAGATAAAGTATTACAATTGATTTTTTTTTCCCTTGAAGGCGAAATGCAAAAAACCCTAAATAAAATTGTCTCATGCTATCAACAAAATATCTTTTTTATATTTTAATTTATTTCAAGTTTGAGTTTTATGTGTTTATTAAATGGCCTCCTTTTACTCTTCTTCTTCTTCTACTTTTTTTTTTTTTTTTGGTCCTTCTAAGTCTTCTGGGTATGGTGTAAAAATTCAAATACATGTCTACGTGCAATGGTCCTTTTGTTGTTTGGGGGATTGTGACATGGAACTAAACTCAATAAATTATGTCCATCACTATTAATTCTATCACCATTTCCTCAATTGACTATTATTTATTTGTTTATTTTTGGCCGTTGCAAAGTGAATATGCACATGAAATTCGGCTGACCTTATGCATTTCACTATTTAATGTTGATATGGTGATCTTTCTTTGTTTATCGATATTTACAGTGAAGGATTTGTACTTGATTCTTTTGATATAAAAAGAGACTTGTGTTAACAAAAGACGCATGAACAAGAGATTTGTTAGAGATAAATGACTGTTATTCCCATAAACAATGTTACCTGATGATATATTTATCAAAAAAAAAAAAAAAAAAAAAAAATGTTACCTGATAATATCTAGATCTAACACCAAATATGAAATATTCAATTTTATCGAACTCTTCAATACTTGTAACGGAGTCTTTAATTTTTGCGAAAAACCTCTCAGTTACACGAAACAAATGGAATATCATTACTTACTTAAGGTTTTTCTGTTTTTGTTGTAATTTACACACATTGGGATAGTATATTAATGTAAAGAGTAATTCAAATTTTTTTTAGTTTGTTGATTTAATTTATATTATTATTTGATATATGCATCTGGAATGTTTATATTGCAGAACGTAATTCAACTTTTATAAAGTCACTTCGTCCATGATAAATTCGATATATTCATAACAAACTTAATTTTAACCCAAAAATTGAAAACATAATTAATAAGTAAGAAGCCTTCAAATTAAATTATCTTAATCTTACATCAGTTTAATTCTCTCTGTTAAAAATTGACTTTGAGTTTAATTCAATCAAAATGCTAAGCTAGTTTCATCTGACATTAGGTAGACTCAAGTTTCATTTTGAATATGATACCAGGGTCAGGTTCATCCTTGATTTTAATCTATTCAGTATTATTAGGTCACTCTTTTTATGTTATTTTAACATTCATTCTTGGGTGTGCGACTGATGTGTTAGAATCCCACAATAAAAAAACATAAAGGTTGTAATTTTGGACAATTCTCACTTCACAAATTAAATGTAGAAATTAAGTTAGGTTTAAGGTTTATTGTCAACACTCTCCAATCTCACATGATATTTTATTATATAATCATATGTCCAATACTTCCCGGACGATTATATCGATTAAATCATTGCAGAAGAAGAATAACATTAAAGAAAATCCATTTAAAACTAAATTAAAATAGACCTATCCACAATGCACATGGCAAGTTTGAAAATCAAGAAAAGATTTAAATTTTACAAAAAAACAAGAAAGAAAAAGAAAAAAAGACTATAATTGCAGACTGACACAATTTAATATTCTCCACAAATAATTACGTCCTTCAGAATATTGGCGAATCGGACGGCGAAGAATTCACCAAATTAAGAATACTATTCCAATAATTCTTGTTATCTTCACAATAATCACTTCCTCCGCCGCCGCCGCTGCCGCTGCCATCACCGCCATTATCCGAATCTCCGCCTTCCTCCGACAAACGCCCATCACCGGAAGAATTACTGAGCAAAAGATCCGTAAACTTTTCAACGAAATTCCCACACGGAACATGCTCCGAATTCCCTCTCATGGATTCCGAATCCCAAGCTGATGGAAATGACGACGTTTCTTGCAATCCCGTCGCATATTCCGGCAGATTCTTCCAATTTTCTTCGCTTTCTTCCTTCATCATTCCGCCATCACTCGACCCGGACGAGTTTCTGACTAACTCGACAAACGCGGCGGAGCTCTCTCCTACACCGGCGGCGGAGCTGAGTGTCGATGTCGGGGATTCCAACTCTCCGCCGATTCCCGCCACCGAAACACCGCCGCTTGCGGCCGCTGCTTCGCCTGTCTTCGTCCAAAGCCCGCCGCTCCAGGCCTTCAGCACGTCGAGACACCGAGATGGGCCGACGGGCTTCTGGATCGGGCTTGAAGTGCATGCGAATTCGGAGCTTTGAGCCTGTTTCACGTAGATATATAATTCACATTGTCATATTATAGATAAACTGCGTTATAAGATATTTATTTAGAATTTTTATAAATTTTATACAAAAATCTTCTATGATGAAGCTGTTATATTTGTTTTATCTTCTCCTTCGAATCATAAAAATATGGTAAATGTATTAAATATTTATCTATAAAAATACAGAGTTTATAATTGCTATACATATAGTATGTATTAGTAACGATGAAGTAAGGGATGAAACATAAATTGAAATACTGAATTCATACCTGCCAAGATAAAATAATAAGATCTTATAATAAGCTCTCTTCATAAAGAAAGTACAATTTTAATATATTCTTTAAATTTTTATCATTTTAATTACAAAATTATCATATTATGATCTCATTAATTCTAATACATTATTTTATCTAAACACTTTAATAATTTATTTTAAATAAGATTTAACTTTTTATAATCTTTAAAAACACTTGTAGGGTCTTTTAAAATGAGTTAAGCCAAATACTCACTAATTATTTAATCGAATTAATTAATTACAATAAATAAAATGCATCATAATTCAAGACCCACCTGAAGGGAACCAGATGAGCCGCCGGAGCGGAGCTTGGACTGCCGGACCAATCTGGCTTCGGCTTCGAGTCGAGCGCTCTCCCACTGAGCCATGTGGCTGAGATTAGCCGCATTCTTGGATTGGCCATCATTTGATAACAGGGTATCATTTTTGGGTTTGTGGGTAATCGGGTCAATGCCCATTTTAGCTAATCTCTTCTTGAGATGAGTGTTCCAATAGTTCTTAATTTCATTGTCTGTTCTTTTCGGCAGATGAGTAGCGATGGCCGACCACCTGGGAAGAAGACAATTACAGAAAAACGGCACCGTTCAATGAAAGAAGAGGACAAAGACAAGCTATATTTTGTTACAGGGGATCACTAGACAAAATGGCCAAGATATGTCGACAAGAATTTGCCTCTTTTTCCACGTTTAAGTGAAGGAAATTACAAAAAATGATGTACAAAGTTGATATATTCAAATGTGAGTAAAATGAGTTAATGTCATAGTTTATATCAGAATGGAAAAGGAAGAAATAGAAATGCAAGAATAACACATCAGGTCGTCGTTACATCAGTAAAATATATAGATAACCGTCTTTTTATATGACTTGGAGAATGCTAACCTTTTTAGCTACATTCTGGGATGAGTTAAAATCAAGATTCATTCTTATTAACAAGCAACTGTCAAAATTTATCATAAGAATAAGAATGATTTTTTATTTAAAAGTTGTTTTATCAAATTAAGTGTATAAATATATATATATATATATAGATATACATATGCTTATAACAATACCCTTTCCTTTTACTTTCAGAACGGATAACAATGTCACTTCACTAAAAATGTTTCGAAAAATGTACAAAAATACTTCTTTTTGTAATATTTCGGAAAGAAATTAAACCTAGAGTCTCTTTTTAGGAAAAGCTTTAAATTTTAAGGGAAGATTACTATTATTTCACTCAAAGAATTTTAACCTGTTTATAAAAGGTACTTGAGTGTAAATAAAATACATTTTGAAATTAAAGATCCAAAACGAAGCACACGGTCACTGGAGTTCTTTAAGAATTTGGAAGGTCTATACTTTTATTACATCACAGTAAAGCTTCTAATTAAAACTGAACTCAAACAAACAAGACAAAGTTGCTAAACTTAGTAAAATCGACACAACACTCCCTCTTTAGAACACTGAAAATAGCAGCTGCAAAGGTTCGAAAAACACAAAAACAGTCTTCCAATCAGAAATATATATAATTATAACCTGTTTCCCAAAAGAGCATGAAGCTGAATGATTGTTTGCTCTTCCTGTAAACTGAATTTTCCTCTTTTAATATCAGGTCTCAAATAGTTAGTCCACCTCAATCTGCAACTTTTCCCACATCTCTGAAGCCCTATACGTACACAATAAACAACATTATTTTCTCAGACAATGTCCAAATTGTAACAGAAAAAGTAATAGCCATGAGTGGAGTAGTTAAAAATGCAAAATTAAGAGCTGCAGTGGATGTGGTGGCCAGTGATTCAAAAAATCAAGGTGGAAATATTATTTGTCGTGATTATACTTAAGTAAAAATATCCACTGTGTCTGCATGCCATGGTGGACTTTTTGCTATACTAGCACAAACTATTCATTATTGCTATGATGAATGCATAGCAAATGATTTTCATCGCTACTATTTTCTATTAACACAAGGTTTCAACAGTAATAATTACTCAAATTTCTTGCAGTGAAACAGGAAAAAAGAAGAATAGTAAAAAAGGAAAGAAAAAATCACCAGCTTTTGCAGGCAAAGCCCGCCAGCTTCCATGGCCATGTTCTTCAATATAAGCTAAAAGCTTCTGATCTTCTTCAGGCGTCCACGGGCCTTTCTTCAACCCGACTTTATCGCAACAAGGAGAACGACCCATTTTCAGAAATCAAAACAAGATGAAATTTTTTGGGGTTTTGTTAAGATATATATATGTGAAAGAAAGTGAGAAATTACGTACGCAGAGTGATCGTTGAAGGGGGAGTAAATAAGGAGAGAGATAGGGGGTGGGCGATGGCGTGGGGAAGAAAGGTCAGCGACAGAGATGGGGATGAAAGGGCATTTAATATTTTGTATGTTTTGATGATGGGGAAAAAATGTGTTGTAGAAGCGGGTTTGGGTGCTGTTTGGCTCGGTAGCGATTTAAGGAAAATTTTATGAAAACCTTTTCACCGGATTCGTTATAGTTTAAATGGCCTTGATGTCATTTATTGGACGTGCCTGTATACTTTTTCTTTTATGTTCCATTACAAGAATGAATGGCTAGTGCATAGCATCTATAATTCTGTGTTTTTATAAGAAAATATTTAATATATTTAAAATGTATTTATGAAAAAAAAATAAAATACAATTTTGGACTAAAAAATTCCAATCCAAGAGGGGGCGGGAGTTGAGTTTCACTGCAAAAGGTGTGATTAATTAATATGGTTTGAAGGTAATGTTAGTAGAAAACAGAAATAGCAGAAAGTCATTTACTAGTTGTTACACTTTCATCATAGCAATGATGCATAGTTTTAGTGGGGTGATGGAAAATCTACGATGACATGTAGTTTTAGTATATGTTTTAATCTTGATGTAAGCAACGAGAATTAATATATATTTTTACCTTGTTCATTTTAGGTTATTGGCTAATGGTTATCACTTCGCAAAACTATTAATTTTAGGATATTAATAATAATCCCATCATAATTGTTAAGTTTTTTTATTGTCATAATTCAAATTTTTTTTAATGATTTGGCTATTTTTCATACTTCTATTTTTTCAAAATAATTCTCATACGTGTTTTTTAGTTTACTTTTAATCTCAAATTACATCACTCCATTAAATCAAATCCTTTGGGACCCTGAAAGTAGGAGGGAAAAAGAAAGAAAAGAAATGTGTTATTCAATTAGTTTTCAATAAAAACTTATGCGAGATTGAATGATATGATCAATTCAACAACAATCTATTTATATAGGTTATACTCTAAAAATAAGTTACAAAGAGAGTCTCTATGATTGGTGATTTTAAGGTTGTAATATATTGATTTGGAGCCAAGTGCCATGAATATATCTAGATTGTGTAATCTAATCTAATTGAGGTAATTTCTTTTTATAGTTATTACTAGGGCTTGGAGGTACCTATTGTGTCTTGTTGTGCAGCCTGTTCTGTCAACTTAGCATAGTCGTAAATCGTAATTTACCTCTTACCCTAAATCATATCATATGTCATATTATGATTTGTGATTGTGGAAGATAGAGCCACATGGAAGGCAATATATTGATGATTGAAGATATAGGTTGTACGCTGTATCACATCGTAATGTTGCCATGAAGCAAATTTAATGGTTGAAGTATCTCTATTTGTGTATTAAGTGGATCGAACTGATACTGAGGTTTTCTCTTAGGCATTGCCAACTTTCTTTATTAATTTGGGTGTGCTCATATATTCAAAATCATACAAAAAACGGGTGAGATATGAATATTTTTATTCGTGAATTGGTGAATTAATGTATTTAAATAGACTTAATATGTTGTTAGACTAAATAGATGACCTCAACAACCTATCTAACCTAACGTAAGCATCTCAAACTTCAGTGGTTTTTTTTTTTTTTT
>JACFYI010003658.1:634090-645883 GCA_014898755.1 Handroanthus guayacan
AAAGTGCCCTTTTATTCAATTTGATTTTAATTGTTTATGCAAAATTTTCTGAAAATAATGTGCATTCTTGACTTCATTTGTCTAAATATTATAGATGGATACCAAAATATCATTATCTATCAATATCTAAATAAGTGCGAGGATGCTAACAAAAAGTTTGAAAATTCGGCTTCTCAATTTGACTACTTTTCATTATGGATTGTGATAGTCTTGAAATTGAAGTTTCGATAAAATTTTCCAATGAGGCCTTAACTCGAATGATAGAGTGAAACTATCTTGAAATAAGAGGTTAGGGATTTGAACTTGTTTTTCTACTAAATAACAAGTTTATTTTCTTATTTTCTACTGAAATATTATTTTTCTATGTAGTTGTCGGTTGATTTAATGATGTCAGAAGATGCTATAAAGTAATAAATCATTTGTAATATATATATATATATATATTAGGAGACATTTTATCATTTTAAATATGTACTATAGTTCATGATACATTAATTTAAAATTTATATGCATAAAAAGCAATATTAATTCTATGTTGATTACAAGCTTATACAGGGGAATCAATCTATTTTGTGATTGATGTCCAATGTCATACCTAAATATATACATATGTCTAGTTGTGTTTGATGTATTGTTTGTTAGTATGTGCTGTTGAGATTTTCGTTATAAAACTAAATCTCGAACAGTGATCAAAGGTTGACATATTGGTGTTTGCAATTGATTATGAAAAATACTTTTCTGATTTTGAAATGCTCAAAACTGTTTTTGAGTATTTGAAAACTATGCTTTTACCGTAAATTTTATAAAATTAATCAATAATAATTTATAATCTCATAAGCAACCCTTATAAGATACTGTAAACTATTTTTAATAAAATTAGGTGATTAAAATCTAGACACCACCACTTTTTTATCAATTAACTGTGAATTATTTGATGACTTCTAAACATCAAGTACTTTTGCTTATAATCTATTTTTTCTAACTTTCAACAAAAGTAAGTGATTATATTTTTGCATAATTTATTGCAAATATCACCATATAATACCAAAAAATTCTCATTCCGTGAATATGAGATAAGATTTAGTGTATCATATGTCTTTAAATTTATGCTTTATTTCGAACCTTTAATCATACTTATTTAATTATTTTTTATGTATCAAATCCTACAAGCCCTTATTTTTCAAAAATAAAAAAAGTGGCAAAATAAAATTCCTCTAAAATAATAAATCCAACTTTATAAAATGATAAGATCACAAAATGTTTACTTCAATTATCAAGGGTCAATTCCTAAATAATTGCAAGGGTTTGTTTCGCCATTAATCCATTATAATTATTTGATTAACTATATGTGGAGTAATTATATATTATTATATATACTCTGTGACAATAATTGACCTAAGTAGTGAATACCAACTCGTCAAATACAGCGCATTTATGCGTCACCATTCACTTGTTCAATAATCGTCAAATAATTGAAAAAAGACCACAACTTTTTGACGCCAGCTTGAAAGCACGATTACCCCTCTTTCGAGTTTGGATGACCATTTCTTTTTTGACGACTTTGCATTTAAGACGAGATGAAATCGTACACTGTCGGCTAGTCACTAGTCAACTCACTCCAGAACACCAATGCTATGTTCCTATTAAGAAATCCATCCAGAAAAATAAGAAGGATAAGACAAATTTACGATAGTTGAAGAAGAATTTTTCTTAATATTTTCCTTTCAGAAATCTTAGATTCGACATAGTCAAGAATTCTGATGACAGAGAGCAAGATGGAATTCTCGAAAGTATAGATATTTTTGTTTATTTATAATATATTATTAATATATAAATGCTATTTTTCTTTAGTGGTGACAATTTTGTTGTTGGAGGGGAGATCAAATTTTCAAGGTGTAATGCAATTTCGGATGTGGCAAAATTGTAATTTTACATAAACTTATATATAAAAATAGGAATTGGAAATTTTGAGAGGGGAGGATCGTAGCCCTGAGCATGGCTTCATCTCTGAATCCAAGCATACGATTTGCTCAAATTATTGTGTAATTTCTATCTATTTATAAGATTTTACTTTTGATTTAAAGGATTTATCACTACAAGAAACATTGTATTTTTACTGGTAGAAAAATTCATCACTATGGTTTTTAATCAATTTTATTATGTCATGAATCAATTAAAATATACCATGTCACTAATTAATTCTACAACGATTGAAGTTTACCAAACTAACTTTTATAACAGAATTTTCATAATCATATACTGAAAAACTATGGTAGCAATTTATTACAAACTCGCCACGAATATCATCACTTATATATATATATATAGACATATATATTTCTTTTATAAAATTTGCTGGTATTTTGTCACAAACATATCACATAGGTCTTTGTGATGAAATTCTACTTATCATACATTTTCATTATTTTTTGAGATCACTACAAAAAAATCTATTTTGAGTGGCAAAAAAATGTGTGACAATATAAAAATTGTCATTAATTATAGGTTTTAAGTGATAATGACTTTAATTGTGTCATTAATTATATGAGTTTGGTAACAATATTTTAATTATTAGTGACAAAAGATAGTGTTTTAAATTGTCATTATAGACAATTAATGACACATGTATAGTGATAATCTAGTGACAATAAAAATTATCACTATAATTTAGTGACAAGATTTTCATTGTCACTAGGTAGTCACTATATATATGTCACTAATTATCTATGGTGACAATATAAACACATTGTTATCACTATTAAGTTTGTTAAAAATCTTTTTTTGTGGCAAAATGTGATTTTTTATCACTATTTATATAGAATTAGTGATAATTTTATATTGCCACTCAAATTTTTTGTCACTTTTGTTATTCTTTTTTGTAGTGGATTTGGATACTTTATGTGACTATGGTAGATGGTTTTAATAAGGTTAGGTTATTAAAACATATCATTGTAGAAATTTTGAGCATAAATTTAGAACATAAATTGAATCGAGTACGGATAGAAATAAAGGACAGTCGGCAACAATTTTTGAGTTCTAAAAAGTCTAATTTGAGAGGCTAATTAAGTGGATAATTAATTAGTGATTTGTATAGTTATGAAATGATTGTTTTAATTAAGCAAAGCATAAATGTATGTATTCCACAGTATTAGACAATGCAATTAAAAGCAATAAACCAACATTGTCGCATTTTCAACTATTATGTCGAAGGACAGTACGAACGAGGAAGTCCTGATGCATGAGCGGGCACGTCATCTGCAGGAACCATGCATGAGTCATCTCTATTTCATAATTACTTCAACGCTCTAAAATTTGACCTAATTACATACATACTTTTGTGATTTGAAAAGTTAAAATAACACTACATGTCAATAATTTAGTTGATAAAAAATAAAAAGAACTTATATAAAATTACAATTAGATCTCTTAAAAACTTAACATATCGACAGAACATTATGATTAAGTAGGTTTTTCTTCAATAATCTATCTACTTCAGTTTTTAAAAAGTCAAATTGAAAAGTTACATGTGCTCTGTAGATTTTTTTATTAGCTACCCATACTGACTAATGATAGAAGGTTATTATTGTAATTTTCCGTACCACATAAGATGTTTTGAGATATTTGCTCCTTTTTTAAGTATTAAAGAACCCTATTTGTGCCATCTTTGTATTACATGTTTTAATTATTTTTTAAAAATATTTAAAATATATTATAATTAAATTAGTGGTTTGGTTTAGATCAAAAAAAAATTCTAGAGAGCAAATTCGATCGGGACAATTTCGGTTCCAATCTAGCATATAGAGACAACATGGAATCATCCAATTAAGGTCCCTGGGTCATCCTTAATTAATTCTAGCTTTAATTTTTCTAGTTCATTTTGCAGTTGCTATTTTCACTACATAAAAATATAGTATGAGTAATAAAAAGTATCTGTGACAATCATATTAAAAGATAATAATTTTTATTTTTTCATTAACATATTCTTAAAACATGTGGCACTTATTTTAATCATACCAAAATATAGCCTAATATATACTTAATAGTGAGAAAAATTAGTGTTTAAATTTTTACTAGCCATTGATAGTTAGTTACAATTGTATAATAACAATCTAATTAATAGTGACAAAGTTTGTTGACTTGATATTCATTTACTAGGTTATCACGTCATGTACACGTATGCGTTATCGTCAATTCATACTAACAAATCAAATAGAATTTATTTTACTATTAAGTTCATTAAAATTTTATGTTGTCGCTAATGTTTTTTCATATAGCTTCGTCTGAATACCTGATTTAAGTGTTGGAAAATTTTAACCAACTATTTTAGATATCCTTAATTATTTACTGTATTATACATAAAATCTTACTATCTCGATCGAATTATTACTATATTAGTTTGACTACATTTTCCACCTCAATATATAGGAGAAAATCATCACATTTTATTTTAAATATTTTTCTATTCCATAAATTCTAAAATTTTATTCGTTCTCAACGTACAAAATCATGTGATGCATATTTAGACTCGTCGCTATTTATTTCTTTGTAACATTAAGAAAGGAAACGTGGCCAGTAGGCTTTCTTCTTTTGCGGTGAACTTATCCCTAACTATAAAATGCCCTATGAACATATATGATAGGGCCCCTCAAATTAGTGCTTTTCATTTCATTTATTTATTTATTTCTAAATAATTTCTTTTTAATGTAGATTAGAAGCATTGATATGGTAGATGAAGTCTGGTCAATACATCTCTTTATTTTATTTATTGAACTTCCCATGTGCAAGGAAATGGGGAAATTAAATGTATTAATTGTGTTTTATTTTGTGTCTTATATAATACATAGATGTTACATATATAAAATATTTTTATAAATAAATGTCTGGTTACGTACATTTGATGTGTGTCTCTAAAGTAGATCAATGTATAAAATTTCTTTATGATCCAAAATATGCATCAGTTTCTTATATATAAAAATTTGAAGTTTTATTCAAGATTTCATCGTTTTCCTACTTTGCTATACATGTAGAATAGTACAATCACTACAGAAAACTTTGTTATGAGTGATAAAAAAAAATGTGAGGCAATATAAAAATTGTTATTAATTACAGATTTTAAGTGACAATGACTTTAATTGTGTCACTAATTATATGAGTTTGGTGACAATATTTTAAGTATTGTCACTATATAGTTCATTAGTAATAAAAGGTGGTATTTCAGATTGTCACTATAGACAATTAGTAATATATGTATAGTAACAATCTAGTGACAAAAAAAAAAAATTGTCACTATAATTTAGTGATAAGATTTTTATTGTCACTAGGTAATCACTATATATGTATCACTAATTATTTATGGTGATAATATAAACAAGTTATTGTCACTATGAAGTTTTTTAAAAATTATTTTTGTGACAAAATGTGATTTTTTATCACTACTTATATAGAATTATGATAATTTTAACATTACCACGCAATTTTTTGTCACTTTTGTTATTTTGTTTTGTAGTGAATATTGTCTTTTATGATACTTAATATTATTGTACACTTAAGGAGTCATAACAATAAATATGCTAGAGTCTTCTCTCACACCTAGAAATGTCTTAATTAACACTTTTCAAGCATTTTTTTTGCGACAAACCTCCCAACAAATACACACCGACAAGTAAATTTTCTATGTTTGATCATATATTTGATTCGTATCTCATGCTAATTTCAAAATTCCAAAATACGACTCTTATAATAAGGTAACCTAAAGACTATTTTAATTAATGATTTATGCAAATAATAACTAACATATAGAATTAATAATACAATATACAATATTAGAGACACAACAAAATATATTTTGTCCCTACGCAATTGATCCATCCTTTTTCCAACGATCGCAACACATGCACAACCAAAGGGCATTCTTGGTATTCCAACAAGGCAATCTGAAAAAAGGTATTTACTTCTGTGGGCCAATGGGCTTCTCAAAGGATAATGCAATTGCATCCCAACTCATTAAGTAGAAACGAAAAGACAAAAAAGGGCCCACAAAGAAAAGGGTAGCAGAGAACCTAGCGTGCTAATGGGGAGCCGAAAGCATAAAGGCTTTAAAGCCCAAAGAGATATAATTGGGCAGAACAAAAGGGCCCTCACCTCTTAAATTCACTGCCAGCTCTCCAGCCATATCGTATGGTCCAAACATTGTCTTAACTCCCCTTATTAAATGAAATATTTATTACCCAAAAAAAAAAAAAAGGGAAACATCACTCAATAAATAACTCCCAATCAGAATATTGCTTCACGTGAGCTCTCCATTCATCATCATTTTACCTAAAATCTATAATTTATTTTATTATTTATGAAGCTGGAATTGGAAGGTAGAGCCAATGATTATTTTAAAAAATAATTGAGAAGCTTAAATTAATTGATGAAATCTTAAACTTTTGAAAAATTGTATCATCCAAAAAAATAGAAAGAAAAAGAAAAGAAAAGATAAAGAAAAATGTGAGGAATAATTATCTCTACATCTCATACACCTCATACTTGGCATAATTATAAAACATTCTTGAAATTTTGGATAATTACCATTAAATTTTCTATTGTTAGTTATGTTGATATATGATTACAATTACAATCCGTGAGTTGATATGTAATTACAATCATACCCCTTTATTCAAATGGTATACTTGTAATGTCTCAGGATTTTAAGAGTTGTAATTGTAATTATTCATTTGATAAACTGATAGTAAGAGTGTTATAATAATTATTCAAATATCAAAGAATGTTTTGATAATTATACTAAATCTCAAAAGGTATTGAGGTAATTACCCCAAATTGTGAAGCTACAATTGTATATTGACACTGAACTTATCTTTTCCTCGTGAACTTAAGTGGGTTCGATGCCCATAATTGGGTTAGATTAGGCCTTTTAGTTTGACTTAATCTTATGTTTAATTGAGTACTCAAAATTAGGGTGATGGGTCGGTCTAATATTAGCGTTGGGCGTAACACTGTAGAAGTTGGGCGTAACACTGTAGAACAAATTAAGGCTTATTCAAGTAATGAGTCGAGGGGAGCGATTATGAAATCTGCCCACCAATATTTATTGTGCTTATTTGCAAATGCACTCATTCTTCAAAGCAATGTATATGTATGGGAACATCTAAGTAAACCCACAGAACAATTCGCATGAAGATGACGAATCAAACAACATCACAAAATTGCAAGCAACATCAACGTTGAAGCATAAATTTTTGAAATAAAAATAGGGTCATGAATATACAAATTTCAACCGCTGATCTTCACTAGATAATTCAGAATCAAATGTGACCTAAAGGAATTACTGTTTTCATAAATACGAGCTGCAGTAGAGACGGCCTTTGGTATTATAAAATATATGCAGTTCAAAGGTGAAAATGATGTAAGAAACCAAAGCTAATAAATTTGCACTTGCTTGAATCATTACTATTTTTCTTGTTTTAAACAAGAATATCTCAATTTTACAAATGTAGATGTCCATTTTTCACATTATAAATTTCTTCCTTCGAACATGTATTTATTGAGGTTTATTATCTTAATAATAATAATAATAATAATAATATCCTTGTTGAAGGAATGGGATGTCTATTAGCAGTTAGTACCAATTTTACAAGCAACTACATCTTATTTGTAAAATCTCATCTTTCTCTCGCTCTTCTTTTCTTTCTTTTTTTTTTTTTTTTTTCCATACAAACATGCCCATTTATGTTATGATCTATGATCATACCTAATTTAAACTCAGTGCCCATTCTTGACATCGTATTTACATAGTCATTACTTTCTCTCAATTCTTCTAATCAGCTCAAATCGACTCACAAGTACATCTAATCCACTAACAAGTCGGCTCAATTTAAGAATTCGACCGACTCTAAGAAGGCCTCCTAAAAACAATCTTAAGCCTCTAACCTAAGACAACTTTAATGTAAATTTTACTCCAATCAAATTTTCGAACCTAACCTTAGACAAAATCTAAAATTCACATCACGTGGTATTATAAGTTCTTTTAAATCTTGTCTCGTATCACATGTATAAAATTATAGAACCTTATATGTAGCTTTCTTAATAATACCTTCCTAATTTTTCTTACACAGAAACCATGCAAACAAGAAAGTTTCTTATTTCTGTTGGCCACATGACTTAGAGAAGAAATAAAACATGCAAAAGAAGAAAAAAATATAATAATAATATAAAAAGAAGAAAAATATAGCCAGTTGATAATATTCTAAAGTTGTTCTCATAATTTATTAAATTCTTTTTCACAATTAGTATTGTTAGCAATGAGGAGGGATACAATTTAATGAGACGTTACAATACTTTTACTCATGAAAGCGAAGCTTGTATTTTATTTTATTTTATCTTTTTTGTATAGTACACTAAATTTAATGGGAATTAGGTAGCTCATGTGAGTTAGCTTAAATAACCGCCTCAATCATAAATAATGTTGTCGATGTTGAGAAAACATATATATTTTTTTTTCATGTTGATATGAGTTTTAAGGACAAAATCCCTATAAACTATAATAAACTGAAACGCTATTTCCAATATCTAATTCTCTAAGTTCAGTACACTTGAACGTTTTTGCCCCTTTCATAATAACCTTTTACCGTTAAAAATTTCTCTCTCTACAAATTCATTTTTTCAACTCTCTTTTTATTTCTTTCAAAACTTTCTTCCTCTCACAAAAAATCATCACTTGATTCCACTTTAATCTAAACAATAATATCAAACATAATAACTAATTAGTATTAAATATATGAATCATTAATATTAACCGTTAATGTAATATTAATAATTTATATTTAAGACTAAATATTAACTAATAAAAAAAAAAGAAGAGCAATTGTGCTCGGCCATCGCGGCCAAGCACTGCAATTCAAGCTCGGCCTTCGTTGCCGAGCTGTGTCCCTCGCCCCCCTCACTCCCTTTTTTCTTTTTCTTTTTTTTTTAATTTTATATGTTTTATAGTTTATGTGTACCCGTGTATATATATATATATATATTTGTTGATAGATATAGTTTATGCATATTTATATGATTATTATAAATGTATGAATATGAAATCAATATATATATATATCAAAACATAAATTGAAAAATATAAATTAAAAATATAAAAATTCAAACGTAATATAGAAATAATTAAAAATCTTAATTAGATTGTCTTTTGCATCAAGCTCGACTTCAAAATTCAAATATTACCTCGTATTTATTAATTAATACATCATTTTAATTATTTGTTTCGAGACGTCACATGTTAAAAAATTCTAAAAATTTCATACTTAAGTAAATCTTCTGGTGCTAATATTTGTATCAGACGACCTGGAGCAACTTATACCCACAAAAATAAATTAATGTTAATATACTCATGCCTGGATCGGACATAAATTTGCATCACAATTTGTTTGGCTTTAAAAAAAAATTATATTCAGCTTGGCCGAACTGGTTAAGCTTATTGAATGCACCTCGATGGCGCCAGTCAAGTTGCAATAGAGGATCTCGGCTAGCACCTACCGAGCTCCCAAAAAAAAATAAAAATAAAATAAAGCTCAACTAGACTGGCCGAGCTTATTGAATGCACCTTGGTATCGCCCGCCGAGGTGCAATAAAGGAGCTCGACAGCACCCGCCGAGCTCCAAAAATAAATAAATAAATAAAAATTATAGCTCGGCTCGTCCAGCCGAGCTTCTACGGTGAACCTCTGCCAACATCGCCGAGGTTAATTAGATGAACTCGGGGCCGAGCTCCAAGTCCGACCTTATTAAAATTTTAAGAACAAAAAATATTTAAGCTCATTCGTAATCTTAATTTACCTGAATCTCTTCATCGCTGAAATCATTGTCATTTTTGTAATCCGATTGACTCATGTTAAAATTTGATTATGTATTTAGATTTTAATGGAATTATATGTTTTAGGTGAAAAATAATAGAGAGATTTTTTTGGTAGAGAGAGAAATTTTTTGGGATTGAGTAATTATTATAAAAAGGGCAAAAAAAGTTCAAGTATACTGCACTTAGAGAATAGAGTACTAAAAATAACATCCCATGATAGATGTGGACAGTGCAATATTTCACGAAATTGAGCCGTGCAAATTTAAATATCATCAGATATTTTTTCAAAAAAAATAAAAAATGAAATAAACCAAAAAATGGGTGTCAAGCAATGGGTTTGGTGATATATCAATATGTGTATATATATATATATTATTAAATATGCATTATGACTAATAAACAATCATACATATTACATATATAAACAATGAGAATTGTATAAAAATTTATAATTGCTATATACATCTGCAGTTCTTGAACCTAAGATTTTGTATTTAATTGTAAAATCCTAAGACAGTATTTTAGGTTTCTAATCGATATAAAAAGGGGTATAAAACCATTGCTTAAAAATGTATAAAATACATGGGCATTTTAGTGGTGTTTGCAATAACTTATATAAAAGCATAATCATCTACTTTTGTTGAAAGTTGAAAAAAATTAGATTATAATTAAAAGTATATAGTGTTTGAAACTCATTAAAATAATTCACTATAAGTTGTAGTATTTAGAATTATAATCACTTATTTTAATGAAAAATAGCTTACATCACTTATAAGCAAGCTGCTTATGAAATTATAGCTTATTATTGATTATATTTAGAGAACTTACAGCAGAAACAATGAAACCAAACACTTAAAAATAATTTTCAGCAACTTATAATCACATAAGTGCTTGTAATAAGTAGTTACAAACACCCCCTTCATATTTTATTGCACATATGATTTCTTTGATTTTGATTTATCAAGTATTTGATGTGTGGGTCAGAATATTAAATAAATCCTAATAAATGAAATGCTAAGATCAAAGGACAAAGAAAACAATGCATCTTTCAGTTAAGATTTAAGAATACGTCTTGCGAAATGTTTACTGACAAAAATTAAATATTTTTGTTCTAAAATTTTGCTTCCCAAAATTGGGAGGAAATTTTTTTTTTTATGTATTTAAAATCCTTTCGCATGGTCAATGAAAATTTAAAATACATATGCTTTTTCTTTTTCTTTTTTTATTAAATTAAAATTTTAAAATACATTTCGAACCATTTATTTTTTCAATTTTTTCTTCTGCTCAACTTGCATTCCATTTTCTTGCGTGAAATTGACATGAAAAAGGAGCGTCAAAAATTATTATTGCTAGTAATTATTGTACACACACAATGCAAGTGCTAAATTCTCTACATATAAAATTAAAAATATTTATTTATCTAGAAAATAGTAAAATTTCCTTAGTTATGTGAAATTTTTGCTTGAATTTATCATATAAAATAACATGATAAAAAATAAATTTTGGCAAGAATGAAGTTGAAAAGAGAACTTTATAATTTGGAGAGAAAATGAAAGGAAAAGACATTATAAAAGGCAAGTTAAAAACAATAATTTCTCATTATTTTTAATAATTGCTTCTTTTAGACTTGGTTAGGTAACGTCAAAACATTGTTTTCCAAATTTATCATTTTTTTCAAAAAAATCTTTTTGGTAATTCTTTCTAATTTATCAGTTAGTTTATATTGTGTTAAGAAATGGGCTATTCCCTTTGACTATCAAAGCCCAGACTTGTAAAAGTGGAAAGAAAAAAAAAATTCAACATCAGGCCCATTATTATTTTTCGCTATTTTAGCCGAGTCCAATCTATGAACATTGGAGCCCAGGCCTAATACAAGAAATCCAATTGGGTTAAAATGGAAAGCAGGCTAGATATAGATCCCCACCAAAAAAGGAAGGG
>JACFYI010003658.1:646100-659369 GCA_014898755.1 Handroanthus guayacan
CAATAAAGGTGTCACGCCATAAGGAGGTATGAATAATTTCATTAGCCCAACCTTTGGTTGAAATAAAATCAATCCATTTTTTTCTTTTTTAGATTGAAATAACTGCATTTACTCATTTCATCAATATATTTTTATAAAGATAAAAAACATGAACTAGATACTAGACAAAATTCTCTAAACTATCATACTAATCTGAAGACAACTACTAGCTACACTTTCGATGAGATTCAAAACTTATAACTCCTTATGAAAAGGAAAATGTGGTGCTACTTCAACCCAAATCAAATTCATAAAATCGAAGCAAATTGATTATGATTTTTTCTTTTCTTTTCTTTTCTTTTCTTTTCTTTTTCTTTTTCTTTTTTTGGCTGATGATGTACCAACAGATTGATTATGATTCTTTCTTTTTTCTTTTTTCTTTTTTCTTTTTCTTTTTATTTTTTGGTCACGGTGGGAAGCATAGGAGGATTTACTGATGAAAAATTCCAAATTAAACTGAATTTTTCTTTTGAAAATGATTATTAAAACAGCTTTATATGGTGTCTTAATAAGTAAATCTAACTCAACTGGTTAAATCGAATCTAAAATTTGAGGTCACTAGTTCAAATAAGAAAATGACATTAGGTTAACAAAAAATCGGGAGTTCTTTTAAGACAAAAAATAAATTTAGGGACATATTGAATATATTATTAACCCAAATCATAATTATAGATGAGTGTCAATTCGATTTATTTGCTCAAGCTCCCTAGTATTTGCAATTCTATGTTGTTACTGTTGGAAAATCGGAAGAAAAAGAGACAATTATAAAAACACTAATGGAATGACGTGGGAACCAAGTTGATCTTTTGAGACGAATTTATTATCCCTTTTAAATATTTTACAGCTACGATAATTGATCGTGTCTTCACCATTAGATAAAACAGAAGCTACGCACGACATTTTTAAGAGAGTTCAAAACATAGAGAATGTAAAAGGAGACCCAACAAACTTGGTAAATTTCTCAAAGGACCTAGGGCTCTTTAGTGCACCATATTCGATTTATCATACTAATTTATAACCTTACCAAATTATGAAAACATATAAATTAGTTTTGGATTTGATAGCCCTTATAAATTTGCTGATAATACTAAAATAATATATTTGTGTATCCAATAAAGTATTTGGTAATCTTTTTATAGTTTCTAAATTAGAGACATAAATGCCCCTTTTTTAAAATGCATTTCCTTTAAAAAATTGCAATGTTAGAAATATTATTTTAATTTTATCATCCATACTAATTAATATTCGAGGGAACAAAATATTTGTACAATTGTAGTAAAAGAAACGTTAAGGGATAAACTCTTATAGCAGGTGGACTTTTTACTAAATATGAAATATTAGAAAATTTATAAGAAGTTATAAAATAGTATAATTGACTTTTGTAACTTGGCCAAAGGGCCCTTACTCGACTTTCAAAATTAGTTTAAATCAATTCAAAACCTAAACCCTATCTCCACACCTCAAGAATATTAATCAAACTACCTACGCACACATATTATAAAGAAAAGTTTGGAATAGATAAAAGAATATGAATTCTAAAATAGGTTGAAAAAAAGAAATAAAAGGGACTCCATACACTTGTTGACTGGTTGCCTTTTAAATTTAATTACTTCCTTTTACTTAATTATAGCCATCGTCACATTTAGCCAAATCCGAGCTCCTAATGATGCTTTTCTTCATGATTCCTTCTACAACTCTATTTTTTCCTTCAAACTTGATGATGAAAATGTCCTAATTTTTTTCTGGTTTCCACATTAAACCATCACAATAACTAACCATAATCGTCAAGGAAAGGGGAAAGAGCAAAAAGGAACAAAAAAAAGAAAAAAGAAAAAGAAAAAACATTATGTATTACTTTTATGTTCTCAAACTTCAATATTTTGATTGATTTTTAAGTACTCTAGCGAAAATTTGTTTAATGGTCAAATTCAAATTCATCTAAATTTTCTTTCATTAGAAGATTTGTAACGCCCCGTGTCACGACGGCATTCTGCCCCGCGACCCGAGATGCTACTTGCGAACTAAAAACGAGCTAGAACTCAAATACAGGAACTAACGAGAACAATTCAAACTAAAATCCCAAAATATTATTCGAGACAATAAAGTAGTCCAAAATACATAAGCATCTAATTATCTATTACAAGTCGTAATAACAATACAACTTATGAGTTCAAAAGTCCGAGCTGGCGAAAATTTATACTTAATACAATTCCGAAAGAAACTAACTTGACTAAACTTGAGCTATCAGTCAGTCATCATGGTTTATAAACTTACATAATATGGTGAAATCATGAGTCCACTGACCCGGAAGTGACAATTCCTCCTGCTCGTAACGTAATGCAATTCTTCCATGCCAATTTTCTTTTCCATTTTTTTTTTTTAATTATTAATGTGCATTCAAACTTTTCAAAAAACCATAGACATACATGTGTACTTATGATTTGTTTCGTGTGGGAGCACGTGGACAACACGCTTGGCTTAAAGACTCTGTTCCTATTGGATGACGTGGCAAGAGATGGCGGCTATATCAGTATGGGCGAGCCGTTGTAGGTGGAGGTGGGCTGCGGAAAATTTGTCGTTTGTGGATCATTAGATATGGGCTGTGGGCCCAACAGGACACAGTTCAATAAAAGAACAAAAGTTGATAAGGGCCTGTCTGTTGCCAGCCCAGTGTCCTAGGTTGTTACATATGACACGTACTTCGGCTCAACTAGGCAAATTTCAAATTTTCATCGTGTTCTCACAATTTCTTATGATTATGTGGACTTTCTTGTCTTTTAATATTAATTTTTTCATGGACATATTTGTTGAAATTATTTGCATTTAGAGACTCAATTGTTGTGACTAATTGGCCTAAGTAGGCAAACTACGAAAATGTCCCTCAAAGGCGAAGAAATTACCAAGGAATTATAGGATCCGCATCTCTCACATATGAATCAGGTATTCAATCCACTTGCAATTTAGTAAAGAAGGAGCATCTGATAATGCCTGCGATATCCCTTGGTCAAAAATAGTTTGTGCTACATCCTAACTCTAAGTTGGGAATGAGTTCAAGGCTACGGGAGGTACTCAAATTAATTTAGGGATGATCCCTTGCTAAAAAAATAAAAATAAAAATAACAACTATATTACTATTCTTATAATTTTATTTTTTACGTCATCCTGATTTAAGTATTAAAGGATTTGAATCGGAGCAATTATTGATGAGTTTGATATGAGTACTCTTTTCAAAATAGTACTTTAAAGAAATAGATTGGTGTGAATTCGATCCCACTTAAGTGACAACCAATTTTTTTTTGGACCTTATGTCTTGTTCCTTCTTGAATCACATGAAAAGTCCATTTTGTCCATTGAAGTTTAGCTAGTGCTTGGAACGTGATGGGTGCTCGATATTGTTTTGTAATTCTCTTAAGTTTTCATACTTCCATTTATTCTGTCCTTTCGAACAGAAATGTAATATAAGGTGATCAAAAGAGACACTAGTTTGTGTTGGATATTTACTATTTTTGACAGTGTTTTTCTGTGAACAACTTTAGCTTTTCCCTGTGCATAGCTTTTGGCAAATACTTGTCAACTTTTTTAGTTTTCTGAAGTGACATACGATGGTGTTCTTATTTTCTTAAAGTTAAGTCGAAGAATCATACTAAAAGCAATTATTGTCTTTGTGATGGGACTACTTTCACACACTTCCAATTCTCTCCTTCCATTTTTTTTATCCTGCACGTCTATTTTTTTTTTTTTTTGTAAATTTTTACTTATTAAAAGTTCTTGCCAACATTTATGGACATAATTTGATTAATCACTTTTCAATAATGTCCAATATTTGAAACGTTTTACATAATTAATTTTCTAATTAATGAAAAGCCGACATCGTCACATCATGTATGAAAAATTAACATATGCATTCATTGGTTGAATGAAAAGGGTCGAATACATGTACGTTATTATATCTAAATTTCAAACTCATCATCATAAAAAAAAATTCAAATAAACCTATATTTATGACACTTAAATTATTGGAACTTTTAGTCCAATCTTATTGAATATATTCTTTGATTTGACAAAAGATTCTTGATGGACAAATATAGATTATTATAAAAAAATGAGTGATTAATTCATTTAAAAATCAAAATTAGATATTTCAGGCTTTTCATTTCTTTAATCAGAGTCATAGACTCATAGGCCTATCAACCCATAGCTCCTTTTCCAACTAAATAATAAGTCATAAAGTAAAGAATCTTGCTTCCCACTTGCAAACGTCTAATATCCAATATCTGCAAGTAAGCATGAATAAACTAGGAACCAAAATATTCAACATTATCATTAACAGATATTACTAAGAGGGCATTTGATTAAGCTTATTAAAAACATCCTATAAGGTCTTATATTTTATAAAATTTTAAATCTTATTTTAAAAATAAATTATTACAGTATTTGGATAAAATAAAATCTTTGAGCTTATAAGATGTTAATATGCCATTTTATAATTGTCATACTTAAATTGAAGGTGATTGTTGAGAAACTACGAATACGTTAAGAAATGAAATTATCCAAGTACCCTCTTTATAAAGCCCTTCAAAAATCAAAATAATTAGCGCATAGATAGATTTAAAAATAATAATAATAATAACCCGCAAATACAATAAATAAAATGTTAATCACAAAAGAGAATTAGGAAAAAATATCTAAGAATCTTAAAGTACAAGGTTTAATGTCTAAACATGACTTCTGAAACAACCTATACACAAACAACAATCTGCAGTTAGTATTTTGCCAAAAGAAAACATTCTAAAATTTGTCCTAACATAGAATTCAGTAGTTCCACAGGCAATCAAGATCCACAGGAGCAGTTGAAATAATTGGGAATTCTTGATCATCGTACGACTTAAATCCCACTTCATTATAAGGCATATCCTGTAAGAATTCTGGTCTATCATTTTGCTTCACGTTGTTCTCGACTAAAAGCTGCTGTATTGATTGATCATGCGCCAAAACAGGATCCGTGTTACTCAAATTTTGGACGACTTGAGACGAATAAATTGAGTTTAGCATCGAAACCTTAGGAAAATAAAATGGGAGCGACGAAAAATCACAATTTCTTGAAGCAGAACTCAGTTCATCAACCAAATTTTGTCGAGGGTGCTTCGTTGGATTGGAGAAGCAGGTCCCGTGAGATCCCTCTACAGTGGTTCTTGTTTGATTTTCGTCTGATGATAAGTCCATTAATGGAGGCAAATCCGAGGTTTGCGAATTGGATTCGCTATTTCGGATTCCTAAAAGCCCTGAAATATGCACTTTTTTCCCTCCTGAACTCTTTTTGAAGATTCTGCAAATCACCCAGTCATTCTGCAAATTTTAGGAAATATCATCAGCAAACTAGAATAGACTAAAACAGGGAAAAAAAGAGAGAAAACACGGAAAAATCGTGTTTTGAATACTTTATTTTATTTTATGTTTTATTTTCTATTCCATTCTATGGATGCCGAGGAAGTGTATGAGATCTATGCAAAAGTGTTTATTTACGGAAATAATTTAAATTTGACATTTATGTGAATTATGAAATAGGGTATGAACAAGATTTCAAATAGAGGATTTGGTCCAAATAAGGGGAAAAGAGGGAAAAGAACAACACATGGCTCCTCTATTTCATTACATGTTTCGTTTTTTGTATTATTCCGTGGATTTTTTCGAATTTTACAGGGCTTATGTCTTAAAGAAATAGAGGATGAAACATGATTTAAAGCAGATTATCTGAATTGGAAAAACAGGGGAAATAAGGAAAAACTGGGGAAAACAGAAGAAAAACAGAGGAAGAAGTGTACCTTAGAAGTTTTGGGTAAATTATGCATGGACTGCTTGCCCTCCAATCTATATTCATGCATAACCCAATTAGTCTTTTCTCCTCTAGGAGCCCTCCCTCTGTAAAAAACCAAAGTTTTTTTCATTCCGACCAAGATTTTGTCCCTAAAAATCTCTTTATCCTTTCCGGTTGCCTTCCAATATCCAGCATTAGTGGCTCTATTTGTCCTCAAACCAGTTGGGTATTTCCTGTCTCTTACACAGAAAAAATACCATTCTTTTTCTCCGATTTTCGCTTTCCCTAAAACGCCAAACAGATGACAAAACTTAGAAAATACAGCTTTAGGGTTGCAAGAAAACAAGACAATCAAATACTATGTAACTTACATGGCAAATCCCAAGGTTCCACCTTGTTTAAATCCACTTCTCCTATAGCTTTTGTGCAGAAGCTGTTATTAAGGATTTTTGGTGATAAGTAATGAGTTATAAGCTCTTCATCCGTCGGGTGGAACCGAAAGCCCGGTGGCAATTCGATCGGTTCATCATTCGGATTGAAACCATATGAACTTTCCATTCTTGAAAGTGTTTATTACAACCTTTGAAAGAGTTTATTACAACCTTTTTTCGTGTCCGAATTTTCTTGAAAACCAAAACCCTGAGTCGAAACCCTTTAAAGTTTGAGAGAGATGAGGAAATTCTACAAATTATGTGAGAATTTATACAAAAATCTAAATGATTATGTACTGTGTGATGTGTGTGTGAGAGAGAGGGGGGCTGCCTTAACAGAAAGATAGAATGAGAGGTTTATTGAAAATGAAAGTGTTACGAGGAACAGAAGTCCATGAATACTTCTTTTTTGAGGAGATATAAACGTGGGATGTAAGGAAACTTTGGCTGGGCAGTTTCTAACTTTTGGTCCTGCCCTGTTAACTTTTCTGCTCAAATAGTGTGAACTATTCCCTTCCCTTAATTTGACCTGACCTCCTTATCTTCTTGTTTTGCTGCAATATACTAACAACATAGTTTCTTTTTTTATTTAAAAATTTTATTTTGAGAAAATAATTGAATTATGTAAATATTATAATAATTGGGAAGAGTTTGATCTCAGACAGATTGAAAAGATAAAAATACTTATGAGAAAAGACAAAGATAACCAAATAGGACAAAAAATTGCATTTCTTTTTATTTTTTATTTTTTATTTTTTTTCCCTAATTGGTCCTCCCAACCTAGCCTGACTTGATATGGGTTTGACCCAGGCTAGGAATCATGGATTAAACATCTTAATAAGTCCTAAAATGATGATAGATGGAGCAATGCGTGTTAGTACATTTTGAACAATATAAATATGTCCTTTTTTTTTTTTTTGTAAAAGAAAATAATTTTAATGTTCACGAGTTATGACTCTTAGTTTTATAGTGTTTTATTTTATCTCATATATTCACCCAATTTTAATTTACCTGATTTAAGCATTGGAAAGTTACTACTAAGGATTACATCAACAAGTCTTCAAAATTGTCATTCTGGTCATATTAGAGCCTAGTGCCTAGAGTCGAGATATAGTCCTCTAGAAAAGGGTCCAGTATCATAAACATACATGTAAGATACGTGTTTCAATACTGTATAAAATATCATATATATTATCATCAATTCAACAAATTACTTGAATTTAAGGTCCAACATAGCCGAATTGAACCTAAAAGCGTATCAAATTCATTAAATTTACGCTTTACGTGGCTTCTTACTACATAAAATCATAATTTCCAAGATTAATACCTATAAATACCCCTTTTCGCATTTCATCTAATCCATGATACAAAGCAGTCAATTTGATCATGCTGAAACCAAATCCAGAGGTTCTGCAATTATAAAATTAGACCAATCTACACTCAAAATATTGGGACCTCTTTTTTCGTTCTTTTTTTTTATTTTTTAAATTAGTTGGCTAGACTTAGGTGAAAATAAATCAAATCAGAAGTTGTCAACATAAAAATATGTAATCTTTACGAAGATAGTAATTCATCAATATATTGAAAAGCATAAAAGTCCAGTTGGTTGCAATCTGTTTAACCAAAGCCATCTACTTGGCAAAGCTGCTATATATGTGTGCTAACTAACTTCGCAAAATCCGACTTGTCTTCAAGTGGAAGGGAAAATGAAATAAAGACATCATAAAATAATGAAATAATATATATATAATCCAAAATAATTTGTTAATAATAATATGACAACGATTTTCAGTGTGCTGATTTATTTTCCAACTTTTAAGGACCACAAAAGCAATTTTCTGTTATGGGTTGCTGGTTCATGCATAATTCTCGTGATTTAGGCTTGGGGTGACGCATTTCTTATAACTCGTTTAAATGCTTTTAGACGTTAGAATGCTCTCATCTCTTAAATAATCTCTCTCTCTCTCTCTCTCTCGTCCATCATTTAAGAAATTGTTTGGATGAACTTTGTTTGAGATATCATAAGATATTTATTATTAGGGTGTTTGGTATTATTTTTTGTAGTAGTTTTTAAGTGGTGTTTGTGACAGATTGTGTAAATATTTAATCACTTTCTTTTGCTAAAAGTTGGAAAAGGTAGATTATAATCACAAGTAATTGATTTTTGGATCACCAAATAATTTATTGCAAGTTAACAAAAAGTGTTGCTGTTTGGAATTATAATTACTTGCATTTATTAGGACTAGTTTATTATTACTTGCTTATGAAATTATAAGTTGTTGTTGGTTAATTTTAGAGAATTTACTACATAAGCTGTATTTCCAAACCCTCATGTTTAGTAGCTCAAAATAAGATAAATGCTTTTAAAATCAGTTGCAAACACCAATGACCAAGTTTTGTAGCTTTTGAAAAATGCTTTTAGAATGTTTTGTGAAGTATCTTCTATTTTTGTTAGAGTGGATTTAAACTAAAATAAACTAAAATCTAAAAGAACTTCATGAGATACTTTTTGGTTTTGCTTTTCCATGATTCCATTTGACAGGTTTGATAAAACAGTGGAAAGTCACTTTTTAGGCAAACACACACCATTAACTTTATAATTTCTTTAAATGAAAATCATTTCTTTCTAAAGTAGAAGCAATGTCAAGCATCATCTGTATCGTAAAGAACAAGCTGCTAGGTGTTTGAATAAAATAAGGTCATACAACTTATAATATATTACTGAGAATAATTTTGTAATTATTTGAAATGGCTAAAAATTAAATGAGCATGCTCAAATTTTAAATGAGTAAGAAACTCCTTAATTACCATTTTCCCTAGAAGACTTTCTAACATCTTGAAATCTTGCTTGGTAGCTTATAATTAAGTTCTTATTTTTTTTTAAAAAAAAAAATTTACACTTTGTGACATCTTATAAAATATTTTGAAGAGATTAAAAGTTTATCCATTTGGTCACTTTCTAAGTCCTTGAAGAGGTCATAATACTTTCATCATCTAAAAAATTTCGCTCTCGTATTAATTAATTAGTTAATCCTTATCTTGTGTAAGTAACAATTATTTCATCTTCTGTACGTATTAAATTATACCATCCTTTTCGTATAAATATTTTATCCCAAAATTATGAAATTTTTAAGTATTAGTTACATAAAAAGAAGAGCAATCAAATTTGAATATTGTATAATTATTGATTATGTGCGTGGCCTTTGACATTGGACACTAGAGAATAAGATCATTGATAGGCTACTAATATTCTTGTTAATGTAATCATGTACACCAAGTATCGACTATTTTAAGAATTTCTGTAATAAGATGGAATAATATATTTCTACTGTTATCCTTTCAATCTGGATAACCTTTGCAACCGTTGCAAATAATTGACTCTGTTCAGTGAATCTCGTGTGCTTCGAACCAATCTAGTTGCATAAGCAAATAGAATGCACTCGCTCTAATATCTCGAACTTTGGATTAAGCCTTTTCCCTTTTCTTTTTCCTTTTTTTTGCTTTGACTATTACAAAATCCCCCTTTTGGAATTGTAAATACTGTATATATTTTCTTCTGTACAAATTTTACTAAGGTTCAACGTCATTGTCCCATGATTATTACAGAAATTTTGACAAACTTTTCTTGCAAGCAGATATATATTTGAAATTTTGAAAGATTGAAAAAAGTGGTTTTCTTTTTTCTTTTTTTTTTCTCTTCTTTTTTCTTTTGCGTAAAGGGGCTAAACCTCAATAATTTTGATAACTACTCTTTTTATGAAGAATTAATCAAACACATTTTACAATATCATATCAACATTTAAACGATGGCGTGCATGATTTCTTTTAGTGTTTTTTTAATTTCTTTTAGTGTTGAGTATCAATTAATTAATAAAAATATTATTATGTATATTATTAATCAACATATTTTTAATTTGATTCCACTTTAAATTAGGGAGTGAATTATTTTATAGAAAGTGGACAATTTGATTTAATTTATGTTACAATATAATGTGATATGTGGAATAAATAGAAGAGTAAATGTAAAAACTTTCAAAAATTGATATCGCAATATATAACATACGTATGTATCTAGAAACATTTTATATTATATGCATCTCTATATTTTGTTTGATGATTGGACAAAAAAGAATGATAAATACGTAAAAAGTTCTAGAATTAAAAATACCTTATTTTAAAGAGGGAACATGCATTCCCTTTATAATATATATTTAAAAAAAAAGAACGATTACATTCAATTATTATATCATCAATTTGTGATCAATATATAAATATGAATACTTTAATACATTCAAAGATCAAATACATTAATAAGTAAAAGCAAGTTATTATACAGTAAAATTAAAACTAGCATGCGATAAAAGAAAAGCCCACATACACTCAGTGGGATCGAACTCATAATCTCATGGTTATAAGACTCTCCCCTAACCAATTAGGTTAGGACTCATCAGCCTTTCCCTTTATAATACTAGTATAGTATAGATAAAAAATTACGTCATTCACAATTAATATATTAAATATATAGAAAATCATTAGAATTCGAACCCATAATTATTGGCACACAATGTTAGTGAAGAATAGAATATTAGCCAAAGTCCATTCAAATTCAACAGTTTTAGTTGTACCCGACATCCTTTACATTACATAAGCGCTTTTGTAATCAACTCGTTTTGTATATTATTAACATTAATTAATCTAACTAAGCATTTTTATATGAGCCTGCAGATGCTTCAAATGTTGCAGTATTAGAACATGTTAAACGAGGTTATTTAGGATGTTAGAGATAATAATGCCTTAAGAATGGTAATATCCTATGTAGTATGTATCATAATAATGTAAATCATTAGTATTTTGATTCTCTGAAATCCAAAGGGTGATGTTTCACAATTAGGTTAATCTGTTCACCTTGCTGTTGGCAGTAACTTTCTGGTATGGCATATTAACTGTACTCCTGCAAAGAAATCATACTTCTGATCAAATTTGCCGAGGAACCCTTGTCCCAGGGCTATTCTGATGATTAAGAAAAAATTTCTTAATAAAAAAATTATGAATTTGATTTGTATTACCGAGAGCCCTTGCCCTAGGGGTATGTGATAATTAAGGGAAAAAATTTCATAATCAAGAAGTTATGAATTTGATTCCCTCCGGCGTGTGTAGGTCTTATTTGTGCTGATTAGTATTTTTTGTTCGAGTTTTTACTATATAGTAGCTTTTTTAGAAGATTTTAATTATTGTTAGGTGTTTGCATGCTATTGAACTAATTATTTACGAAACATCTTTTAGAGATAATCAATTCTATTTTTAATTTATTCATTAAATTATTTCGGTCTAAACTAAAGTTTCATAAACTTGCTGTCCTTTTTTCCCTTATGATTTCTCATGTATTGCACATTTTCTCTTCATTTTAATTTCTCTGATTATTTTTCTTTTCTTTTTTTTCCCCCTTTTTTCTTCTCCTTTTTCTTTTCTGGGTTAAATGTGTTACTTCATAAAATAAATAAATGCAAAAAAATCCATTTAAATACTGTTAAAATATATCATATACAAATAATAAATATTTTTAAATTTTATATGATTTTAAAATATTAATTTACCACATATCGAATGTGTCACAATGATTATAATAACATACAAAACGTTTCAATTTTTATCAGATCTATAATAAAATATTCACACAGAAAACAATAATTATAACTCAATTCGAAAATAGCATAAAATTCAAAAGAATTATTATGGAAATTTTTCATTTGAGTATTTTATTCATAAAAAAACTAAAAAACAAAAATAGCTTACGGGGTTTATTCTATCCATAGGCCATAACCATACACCCATAAAACTGAAACTCCAATGAAGCGATCGCTTAAGAAAATCTCTAGATTACCCCTTCGCTTTTTGTCAATAAAAACATGCTGCAATAAATTACATATATTATTAATTAATTTATCAAGTTCAAGTTAACTTAAATGACCTTCTCCAAGGAATAAACTAAGTTCATTACGGCTAAAACGTGTTACATTAGCATTAACTATTTTAAGAAAAAAAGAAAAATCTCTTAATTAATTTAGAGCCTAGCATCCTCAAGCTAAACATTTTTTCTACACGAGGCTTCGTGGAAGGAATATGGACAATAATATAATTTTAAATAAAAGACTATATATTAACCTGTTGGATTAAAGTACACCAATGAAAAGAACATGATATTTTGACAAATATCATAATCTTAGTGGGCATGTCGACAAAACCTCGTGTCCTAATGCTTCATTAATATTTACAACTTGAGCTAAGTCTAATTAACAGGTTTTGTTTTAGCGTTTAATTCTAAAACCCTAAAATGTCCATCATTTTACCAAATTTAATGATTTTAATATGCTTTTTATGTCTTGTTTTTCATTTTTTTTTTCTTTTCTTTTTTTGTACACACATTTGTCTACACTTGTATAGTACTATGAAAGGGGAACTCTTCTGTATACATTTGTAGTATTTTCAAAGAGGAACTCTTCTATGGTAATTTAGATTATAAATTTAGTTTTTTAATTTTACCCTTACAATTATAACCACTACTCTACAATCTTTGAGTGTAATTACACCTACACTACCCTTTCTTTCATTAATATTTTTGACTAATTATATTTTTCATTTCATTTTTTAAATGAAATAAAATATATTTAAATAATATTTTATATATGCAAGAACTGCATATATAATTGCTAGCATACATTAGCAAGGGCATATTATAAGAAGTTTGAACAATTACTACCATGAAAGCTGATGCTAATAGAAGGAAAAAAAAGTAGTAGAAAGTTAGTATGACAATTTTTCTTAGCTCAAAAGGAGGTTGTGAAAAATTTATCATAGCACATAAACCGTGGTGAATGGTTTTACCTCCGTTAAACAACAACAATAACATTTTTACCTTGTGAATTTTGGGTTATTAAGTACCATTTTCACTACAATTGTTACTTTTGGTCATTGAATATTATTTTC
>JACFYI010003658.1:659613-687544 GCA_014898755.1 Handroanthus guayacan
AAATTTAAAATCATTCAATAGCACAATATTTATAAGTTTAAACAACATAACAATTTATAAATATATATAAAATATATTATATATAATATATAATATTTTATATTATATATGATATATTTTATAATATATAATATATAATGGGGCAGGGCGGGTACCCGCGGGTGCGGGTTATATTGCCATCCTTAACATTATCCAATGCTCCAGGCAGAGTTCATCATTTATGAGACGAGGAGACCTTTAAAGAGTTCAATTAATCTTCTGAATTTTCCGAGTCTTGAAAGCACAAACAAGTGTTAGTCATTGGATTAATACAATGAAAGTCCTTTAATGCTTGAATTAGTATGACGACTAAAGTTTCGATAAAGATGAGAAACAGAGTAATTGAGATTAATTTAAGCATAGCCCACAACAATTAGTGAGGTCTTTAAATATATGATGCCATTATGCTCAAACAATCAGGAGTTAGTCCAAGTTTAATTAGGACATTTCAATCTGGTAAAAGTAATGAATGTTATAGGCTAGTCGAATTAACACATTAAAATATGTCGAATCTTTCATAATACACAAAATTAAGTGAATTATTCTGATATGGTACTCACATCAAGAACTTAATCATGATTTCTTTTACACTTTATAGGACATAAAAGATTATTTCACGAAACTTAATAAGTATTTGTACGTATATCCTAGTGTCATGAGTGCAATCCACCCTTAAAAATTTAATTATTAAAGAAGAAGGATGTTTCGCTAGATAAAATGTTCCAAGGACGCCTCCCTAACCAATGTGGAAAAGTGATATGTCATATTCTTTTCTATCTAATCCAAGCACAACTTTGTGCGGTGTGGACCCCCTTATGTGCTCGTCATACCTCAGCATATATACCTGGGTCCCACATTCAAACGTCAACAATATTCAATTTTGATATCACTTTACGTACATATTCAATTCATTCCTAAAAAATTAATTGTTATAGAAATATTCCATTATATAAGATGACCCAAAAACTTTTTCCTAATCAATCTAGAATAGGGTTACGTTACCCTAAACCACCTTTGAAATTGAATATGCGGAGGCCCGAAGACATTTGATAGCTCAGCCGTCCCCCGTAGAAAAACAGCTAAATGTCTTCAACAATCTAATCTTTGATTGGTTAATGAGTGGTGAAGGTAAAACCAGCCTAACTCTACTAAATAAATGTAACCCTTTTTTGACCAATGACTTGAATTTTTCTTTTTCTTTTTATTTTTATTTTTATTTTTTTGGATTATCTCTGAAGGTGGCCGGTTTCATCAATTTGGACATGAATCCACAATAGGAAACAGACACGTGGCTTTATTTACTTGGAACAATTAGCTTTAGACTTTTTGAGATTCGGTATAAATTATTAAAATACTTCTATAGTTTGATTCACCTAATGTACAATTATAATTACATTCATGAATTGATGCATAGTTATAATTACTCTCCCTTAGTTGATGAATAGTCACAATTACACCTATTTGTTCAGGAATTTATTTGTAATATTTCAAAATTTTAAGATAATATAATTGAATTATCCATCAATTAAATTAACAGTAGAAAACGTATTTAAACTTTATATCGAACATAAGTGAAATTAGAGTACTCTGTATCAATTTAATTTGTCGGGAAGTCATTGTATGTGCGTGCGCCTGCACTTGGTTACTACAAAGAAAGTTAGGCAAACGATTCTTTTCATGTAAAACTATAATATTAAATATCTTTAAAGAATTCCTACGAATGAACTACGTACTTTAATTTAAATATCTTTAAATTAAATATTAAACTACGTACTTTTCTTAAAATCCGAGTAAGAACGATGAACTTTATGAACAGCAAGACTTTCAAAAGTGCATATTAAATCAAGCATAATTTAATAAGTCTCGAAGGACTTTCCCACATTTATTTAATTCAATTAAGACACAAAATCTGACATAAATGGTAATGTTTACATATTTGTAGCAGATACAGTGAACACAATCAGATTATATAAACAAGATATTTTAAAATTTCAGACACATGCAGAGATCACAATGGCCATTAGGCTGCCTAAAATTCTTTCTGCGAATTAGACGAGTTTAGGGATAAGACAGCAAATTCTTAAGACAACGTTGGGATATATAGTCTTTGTTCTTGATTTGAGATAGATTTATCTAAAGTATTTTATGAGCTTCTACGTCTCAAACGACGTTAGATTTTATTTTAAAAATAAACTGTTAGAATGTTTAAATAAAATAAGATGTTAGTACTTAATTATGATAATTTTGTAATTAATATAGTTAGAAGTTTAAAAAATAAGTTAAGTCAACATTACAACTTTTTTTTTTGAAGATAATCAAAGAATTTTACAGATAAGACTTAGTTAAGAAGATTGTTTTTGAAAAATTTTACCAAACACAACCTTTGTTTTTAAGTTCACAAAATCATGGTATTGGAACGAGGTTGGTGACTCTGCATGTTAAAAACACCTCCCAAAAGAATTTATTTTAGTCCTTGAATTTCAGCCATAATTTCAAATAAATCCGATCGTATTTTTAATTATCTTCAGTGTTAGCTATCTAAATAAACTCCTATGACTTTTTCAGACTGAAGAAATAAAATGATAAAAATACCCTCCATCTCCCATTCACTCTCTTACTTTAAACCAAATAAGTGTCTTAAGTTTTACTAAAAATACTAATTTAGTCCCTCATTATTACTTAGGAATCTACATATAATGTCAATTCATTCAAACCACAATGAAGAAAAATATATCTATTAATAATTTATTTATTAGTATCGGGTTACTATATTTATACTATATATAAAAAGCAAGAGGGCCAAAGGTATTTTTTTTTTCCCTGTCATACTAAATGTACAAAAATAATGACAAAGTAGTTATAGAAAATAATAACAAAATATTTTTCTTTTTTAATATTTACTTTTTTATTTCCAATTTTAGTGTCTTCAAATTTATCTTTTAATCATCTTAGTCTACATAATAAATTCATGCTAACATGTTCCATAATTAAGAAATATTATTCATTATTAAAAATAAATAAATATTCTTAACTTAGAAAAATTAAGCACATATATTGAGCGTGCCACGATTACTAATATTAATAATTTATTCATTAGTACTTGGACTACAACTCCAACTTTAGTTATTGGGTTACTACGGTTTTATTTCGTCACATATTTTGGGCTCTTTTAGCTTTGACTGATATGGTTTTATTTTATTTTATTTTATTTTTGGATAAATCTTCGACTGATATGATTACTTGATTCCTATGTAAATAAACTAATTTGTCTGGAGTTCATTATGATAAAATAATGTAATTTTGTGTTTTGTTGATAAGATTAGTTGTGGAACAAATTAACGCCTAAGATGAATTTTACAATTATATCCTTCTGTTTTTAAGTCACTTTGATATTTCTTCTAACAAAACGTATTAATAAGGTTAATGGGTAATTTTTGCTTTTCTAGAAGGGTTAATTGGGTATTTAATGACTCATTTTGAAGAGAAGATTAGTTGTCTCACCTGATTTACATATTGTGACAGAGAAAATTGTATTTTTTATCCTGTAACTATATTACTTTTCGCTTTTGGTCTTGTAAGAGTTGATTTCAAATTTTAGTCCTACAACTTTTAAAAAATTTACAGTTTTGATCCTTTTGTCATTGGAGTTACTATTTTCGGTGCCAAAATCCTACATAGCACGCTAGAAATATGATTTTTGCTGAGTTGGCGACATGTAATGATTTTTAACATTTTAAAGAATGCTAACTAGGATTAAATAATGGTAAAATATTCATGTGCCACGTAGGATTTTTGCATTTTTCAAAATTAAAAAAAAAAATCATTTTTCAAATCCAAGTCAGGGTACTGGTGCCAACTCAGCTCAAAAGCACACGTCCAACGTGACACGTAGGATTTTAGCGCCAGAAATACTAACTCCGACAACAAAAAGACTAAAACTCCAAATTTTTTAAAAGTTATAGGACAAAAATTCAAAATTCAATATTTACAAGATCAAAGGCAAAAAGTGGTATAGTTATAGGACGAAAAACGCAATTTTCCTAGACACGTAAACTCAAGGCAGAATAGGTTGACCCATTGGCCTGGCCTTTTTTCATTTTTTCTTTTTTTTTAAAAAAATAATTATTTTGTTGCTTTGATTAATTTTACCCATTCGAGACCCTAACCCGGACAATTATGAAACTCAGCTAATAATCCTAAGTTCCTTATCAACCTACAAATTTGTTTTATTGATGTAAATCTTGGCTTATGCACGTGAAGAAGTGAAGATATTATGATTGAATTGGATTTGTAGTAGATATATTTATGTCTTAAAAAGATAAATACCTTATTTATGTTTTTAACTTTAAAATTATGGAATTGCTTTACGTTTATGTAATTTGAGGATAATTATCTTTGCGCTATTATAGATTTTATATTAAATGTTTTTGCATTTATAATACATGCAGGAGAGTCGCATTTGATTTTTATTTTTTATTTTTAAAGAAAAACCATACATCGCCGATCTGCAAGCCAACCTATAACGTGGCAAGCGGTTTTCCCCATTTCGTGACCCAGCCCAAAGATATGTTAACCTTCCCTGCCCATTTAAAGCGAACTGTGCCCAGTTGGGAAGGGGGGTGGGAAGAAGATTGAGTTTGGCTGTTTTGCCCACTCTATATCATATCATGGCTGCTTGGCCTACCATTCTTATTTGGTAAAGTGTGAAAATATTATTTTCCGAAAATCAAGATGGTAATTTAAAACATCAAGGTAGTGAAAAATCATTTATTTTAATGAAAATTCACTAATCACTATTAGTTTTTCCATTACTTATTTATTAATTTTTCACTTATAATTACAAAAATCTCTCAACTTTTATATTTAACTTCAATAAAATAAAAATCACTTCATTCCAATTATGTTATCTAACACCCACTTAGTTTTGAACACATAAATCATCATCGACATAACTAATCAAGACAAGCAAATAACTATCTTCGATATCATATAAAATAAACTAGTGTTCATTGCATACTTGATATGAGTACATAAAATAAGCAAAATATAACTTATATATTGGGATACACAAGATGTCTTTAGTAATTCGAATGTATATTTAATATAATTATATATATAATTTAATATAAATAGAAAATTAGTGAAATGTACATGATTATTGGAATAAATTAAAATTAAGACTAATTTAAGAAATATACATGAAATATATTAAATAGGAGCTTATACTGTATACGTAAATGATTGGCAAAAAATAATTTATACATTATAATTTTTCTTTTGGATCATCGACATATATTTCATGGAGGAGTTCTACATGCCATTGCAAAATCCACGTTCACCATTCACCAAGTCCAGGCCCAGAAGGGGAAAATATTGAGAAACGGTGACTGAGTTCAAGAGTTCAAGTACTAAATGATCAGAAAAACAACCACATCAAAGAGCTCCATTTCCCACCAAAGCTCGTCCCTGTGGTGCAACTGCACGAATATACGGACCTTAAAGCAAATCCATGCTTGCATGATCGTCAATGGCTTCAATTCCGATCGTTCTGCTCTCAGAGAACTCATCTACGCCGCGGCAGTTGCAATCCAAGCTACTATTGACTATGCGCACCATCTGTTCGTCAGAATTCTCGAACCGGACCTTTTCATGTGGAACACCATGCTCAGAGGCTCAGCTCAGAGCTACAAACCTCAATTGGCCATTTCACTCTATGCCCAGATGGAAAAACTTTTCATTCAACCTGATTGCTACACTTTTCCTTTCGTGCTCAAGGCGTGTGCGAGGCTTTCCTGGGTTAAAATGGGTTGTGTGATACATGGGAAAGTTTTGAAACACGGGTTTGAGTGGGATAAGTTTGCTAGAAATGCTCTTATCTACTTTCACGCGAATTGTGGAGAAATAAGGATTGCGAGCTTGCTGTTTGATGGATGCGCGAGGAAAGATGTTGTGGCATGGTCTGCTTTGACTGCAGGATATGCAAGGAGAGGGGATTTACTCATGGCTAGGCAGCTTTTCGATGCGATGCCAGTGAAGGATTTGGTTTCTTGGAATGTTATGATCACAGGGTATGTGAAGCAAGGCAAGATGGAGTGTGCAGCAAAGTTGTTTAGTTTGGTTCCTAAAAGAGATGTTGTAACTTGGAATGCAATGATCTCGGGTTACGTGCTCAAGGGGGAGCATAGAAAGGCATTGGAGATTTATGAGGAGATGAGGAGTAAAGGGGAGTCTCCCGATGAAGTGACAATGTTGAGCCTTTTGTCAGCATGTGCAAATTTAGGAGCTTTGGATGTCGGAGAGAAGATTCATTTTTCCGTTTTGGAGATGTGTAAGGGAGTTTTGAGCATTTTTCTCGGGAATGCACTTATTGACATGTATGCCAAATGCGGAAACATTGAGAAGGCTCTTGATGTATTTTATTGTATGAGGGAGAAGGATGTGACATCGTGGAACTCTATAATCGTGGGATTGGCTTTTAGTGGTTATATGGAGAAATCCATTTCTCTTTTTGAAGATATGAGGCGAAAGAAGTTCAGGCCGAATGAGATAACTTTTGTTGGTGTATTGATTGCTTGTAGTCATGCTGGGAAAGTTGATGAGGGCCGTGCTTACTTTAACTTGATGAAAAATATGTATAATATTCAGGCAAATGTAAAGCACCATGGCTGCATGGTAGATTTGTTTGGCCGTGCAGGGCTGTTGAATGAGGCATTTGAGTTCATCGACTCAATGGAGTTTGAACCAAATGCTATTATTTGGAGGACACTACTCGGAGCTTGTCGAATTCATGGTAATGTTGAGCTGGGGAGAATTGCTAGTGAGGAGCTGCTTAAATTGAGACAGGATGAAAGTGGTGACTATGTGTTATTATCGAACATATATGCTTCAAATGGTGAGTGGTGTGGAGTTGAAAATGTGAGGAAATTGATGGATGAAAGTGGAGTGAAGAAAGATCCTGGATTTAGCTTGGTCGACAAAGAGAATGATGAACTCCTCAGCTTTTTACTTGGTTCCAAACCTCATAGGTGAAGTAGTTCAAATTTGATGCATATCGATATTCTCGTTGTCAAATTTAAGTAAATTAACATTGTATTGCTACTTAGGTTTAGGCACATATTGTGTGTGAGAAAGGATCACGGTAATTTATAAAGAGAATTGTTCATTTCCTGAGGAGTACATGAGTAAAGTATTACATTGCAAAAATCCATAGCTTAAGACAAAGAATTTGAAACTAACATGAACCTTTCACACTCAATCACATAATATTTTATTGTAGACACAAAGAATAGCAAGTACTTGCACCACCGATCCCTTGTCTGTAAATTAATTATCCTTTTCATATTACTGTCGAGACAGGGCAACAGCAGACAACGATATCAACAGCATGAGCACAAGAGCTCCTAGGAAGGATCCAACTAAAGAGCCAGAGAGTCGTTCGCAGAAAGAGTTATATTGTTGGCAAATAGCTGACCAATTGACCTGATCATTGCCCTTGTGGGCTAAGTACGCGATTGCAGCCGCAGCAGAAGCACCAGCCGTCAAAAGAGCTAGAATTGTCTTCACAAATACAAACACATGTTATTCATGGAATTAGCAAAGCGTGAGCATTCGACAATCTAATGAAAAGAAAAATCATGAATTATGGATATGTATGTTTGTTTCCTGTACACTCTTTCATGCAGTTGCTACAAACGACCTGCTGAAATGAAAGCGATTGAGTATCGTATCATTACCATATCAAGTATGATCAACACGCTTCGTGTCACTTTTGCCCCAGGCTTCAAGATGTGGAATGCGGATAATGCGAGTGAAAGAACCAGGTACGCAGCTGCTATGGAATTTGAAGCCACGAAGAACCTGTTACAGCACATTTATGCTTTGCATCATCATAGACTATTCTTTACATGGTACTACAAAACTAAGCAAAATCGTACGAGTTTGCATCAAACTTACCTGAACGTTGGAAGATCTTGGTATTGACCCTTGAAACGAACAAACTGTCTGAAGAAGTTAAACGTCTGGCCACTTGTTCCCATTGCAATGGCACTTCCCAAGATACTAATAGCAGCAACTATTCTCATGATGAAATCAACCATCGACATTCCTCGACTGGGAGCAGTCTTCGGAGCATCGTCCTCATTGACCTCTTCAGGTTCGGTGTCTTCACCAGATTCTTGTGTGCTTTTCTTCATTTTCTTGGGAAAATAGCTTCAAGTTTGCGCTTACAAATGTGTTTCTGTTGTTGAATGTGTTTCGATGTGGAGGGATTGCATATTTGCATGTGAATTTATAACATTTTCTGAGGACAAAATTGTTTGTACAAGATTCCACTAAGTAAATCAGTCAAATGATCCTTCGGATGTTAGGTTTTGAACATTGTTTGGTGTCAAAATGTTTCTATTAGACTACTCAAGTTTGGCCCAAGAACAGAAAAGAGGAGGAGATGGTGCCTCTTTCAACAGAAAAATTTGCGATCCCTCTTGAGAGTTGAGCCCTAATATGACACGAAGTAGTTGATTTTGGTTGCATTAATTGATTATATCATAATGAGACAATTATATCATAATGAGACAATTATATCATAATGAGACAATTAAACTTTTATTTGTTTCATGATTCTAACAACATGAGTCAATCGAATCCACTTATACCATCTCGATGTTAATATGTATGATTCAGATTCATCGTCAAGTATAGAAGTCCCATCAAGAAATTACTTATGATTCAGATTTTTCGTCAAGTCTAGAAGTCCCATCAAGACATTACTCGTTTTTATTATGCTAACATGCATTTCGTATGAGTTTTGTCCTAAAATACAGCCTAAATCAATATGCGAACTAAGTCGAAACTTAGGCGCAGAAATACTACCTTGTTAGATTTTATTTTATTTTATTTATTTAAAAAAGAAGTATTTTCAAATGAGATTAGAAAGTGATGAATTGCTAATCTATCCGAAGTCCATACAGTGATATTTTACCTACACATCGAGTCGAGGAATGAAGGACCTAAGTTCTAACCCAAGTGGGTCGACCCCAAACTTTCATCTTCAAAATTTCCTACCTTAATTTGTGGAATGTAAGGGCAGTTATTTTTATTAGTTAAAGTTTGACTTCTCATCATCCAAGAATTATAGGAGTCAAAGAATTATAGTATAGTGGAAAAACAGCTAAAAATCTGTTTTTTCTTATTCCATTAATTCCAAAAAGGTGGTTCTAATGCATTAGGGGCATCACATTATGAGACCAACACCCGTTAGCCTAAGCCCGCCTTGTACTGGGTTGAGTTTACAAATCCAGGCCCAATATGAATGGGTTGGACAAACTTATTTCTAAATTTCAATAACATATTAGGCCAGTGTCGAGTGTCATTTCAACCTATTCGAGTTTCAAAATATATTGAGACAGAAAAATTATAAAGAAAATTGTAGTTCCAAGAACTATAAAATAATTTAATTAAAGCTAAAAGCTAAAACAGCTTCTTAGAAGTAGTTTGCAGACACATCCTAAGTCATCATACAAAATATTATTCATTAGATGTATTAAGTGATTAAATCTTTCTATCATAAAAATGATTTTTTCAAGTTTATTATGATCATTGAAATATATCAAATTGTTATGACTAATAATTAATAACACATGCATCATAAAAACTTTTTTTTCCTTTTCTTTTTAATTTTTTTTGTCCTAGTTCAAATGCATTCAACATTATTTGCCTTTCTGATGAATTACAAGTTATCATCACAGGCTCATCCATCATAAAAACTTCAATGATCATCACTTAATATGTCATCATTTCCGCAAGCCTTCTTCCCATGAACAGAAAATCACCTAGAGAGAGAGAGAGAGAGAGAGAGAGAGAGAGAGACGCGAAAATGATATAACCAGAATCGAAATCCATTACGCATGATGAGATTACGCTGAAAAAGCAAACAAATTTTCTTCACAAAACATAAACCACCACCAAATATCAAAGTACACATACTTAACACTAATCACACCCATGCACACCATATTCTAATCTTGAAAACGCCATAGCACATACATAAAATCCCTCCATTGCTATACGAGAATTAACGTCGGCGCGACAGAGTTACAGCCGACATCAAAATCAGAAGTATTAAAACAATAATTCCTCCGAATGATCCAATCAAAGAACCCGAAGTTCTCTCGCAGAAAGAATTGTACTGCTGACAAATGGCGAACCAGTTGGCGCTAGTGTTGCCCTTGTGCGCTAAGTACACTATTGCTGCTGTTGCTGAAGCTGCCGCTGTGAGAAGCGCCAACATTGCCTTCAGACAACATGTTTATATGTTCATTTCAGACGTTGTTTCATATCAACGAGAATAACACTATATATAAGAAAATATGCCGAAAAATTCATAACAAATTTAATAAAATGTGTCGTCTATGAATATAGTTTTATAATAGTGGATTTTGTTCTGTCACAAATTCAATAGCATATGTGTTGTTTATTAATTTTATAATGAAATTGTAGCCTGTCATAGAAACAACCTTTAAGATGAAATTTTTGTTATAGACCGGAAATGTTATAAAAATTTATTACAAATTCATTACAAGAGACTTCATTATCTTTATTTAAATCTGTTAGTACTTTGTCACAAAGTTATTTGTCACAGATTTTGTCTTTTCTTTAATGCTTTTGAGGGAAATAGTGAGAGATATCATTATAATTATAGAGGGTATGATTAAATGTTACCGCGTCGAAGAAAATCAAGACCACCCTGCTTTTTTGTGCACTGCTCCTTACAATGTTGAAGATGGATAGTGCCAAAGAAAGAACAAAGTAGCCGCTTACGATGGCATTTGCCACCACAAAAAACCTGCGAATATTAAAATGAATCAACGTGATATAAAAGTATTGTCTTGCCAGCATTTTGCTAATTTTGTTTTAAAATTGAGGTAGAAACGACTTATAGATTCTCAAGATGTTTGATTCTTTTGATGCGAAAACTTTTCTTTTATGAGGAAGTAAAAAGCTGCAGCAAAGATTGAAACTCTTTGAAATTAAAAGTTCAAGTGATAGAATTTGTATAAGTGTTGCAGTTAACTTTTAGCTTTTCCTTAATTACTACATTTCATAAAATGAAAAGCAGAAGACTACTTCAAAACCCTAAAAAGACAACTAAAATTCAGTTAAAAGCTGAAAAACACTTTTTAAAAATTATTGGAAGCAATTCAAGTTTTATAAGAAAATATGCATGCACTTACGTGAAAGTTGGGAGATCATCGTACTCAGCCCTGAACCGGATAAACTGAGTGAAAAAGGGGAGCGATTCATCCGTAGTTGCCATAGCAATTGCACTTGCTAAGGTTGCAATAAGCCCGACAAGTCTAAGAATGAAATCCAAAACGGCTACACCGCGGTTCGGCCGCCCGACTTTTGCGGCTGAACCGGAATCCTTTGCACCAAGCTCAACCCCAGCCATTTGAAATAATTAAAGCGTATTATCAAAGAAAATTAATTAATTATATTATCTGAAAGTCAAGTGATGGATATGAGCTAAGATTGAAGGGTACTTATAGGGTTTTTGGAATCATAGCAGGTGTGGAATATCCAGTATCTTACGTAGTAAGTGCATTATTTACTAGCTAAAGTTGGAATTAAATATTAATTACGTTTATATATATCGACCTGCTGCCATACTTGCTCTAGTAATATTAAGAGATATATTTTTATATAATTTATATAATTAATTAATTAATCAATTAAAGCAAGTGTTACAGTATATAAATATATATATATATATGATGTAATGAGCCAGAAAAGGAAAGATGAGATTATATCAAATATGGTAATGGAATGAATAGATTCTTAATATTATCTAAAATCAAGTGCGGATTAACTAATCCATCTTGTCTTAAAATTTAAAATTACATGTGTTTGAACTAATACACGTACGGACAATTATGCGATTGGAGGTATCACTGTTCGCTTTACTTTGGCGACAACTTGCCGCTGTTCCGTACTGAATCCATGGGCTACTTTGGTGTCAATTGCAGCTGTACCGTATACTGAATCCATTTTGCTGGAATATTCTTTCAAAAATAGTGGGGTCTTTATGCTTCCAAACTATTGTAATATGTCAATGGTTATTCCATGCGCATGTAAAAGTCACCGGAGTCGTGCCCAGTTGGACCAACCTATGACCCTAATCGGAGTGATAGTCCTTGACCGAAAGCGATTTGTGCTGCATCATAACCCTAAATCGATGGTGAGTTCAAGTTGCAAGGGAAAATAAAAGAAAAAGAAAATAAAATATGACTTGACTAACAGGAAAATCCTTTACAAAATTTTATTTTATTTTATAATGGAATGCAGCTTCATCACACGATTAAGTTTTGTAATGAAATTTTATCACTGGCAAAGAAGATTTATGGAAAATTATCATAGAGGATATTTTTCATTTATATTTTCGTTCCTTATAAAAAAAATTATCAATATTCTGTTTCAAATTCATAACACATGTGGTGTAATTGTCTGGAATGGAATCTCACACATCACAAAATTACAATTGGTGGCATGAGTGTTTTTGGCAGTGAAAATAAGTATAGAAACTATTTATGGTTTGAGAAGAAATAAAATTTAGTTTAGTTTTTATTATTTATTGAATTATGAAATGCTGTTTTATTATTTATGGAGCATGGAAGGCGACATGATGACGTGCAGGTCCAGGCAAGTAATAATTCCATGGTTAATTTTAAGACATTGGGCTGTATTATTCTGGGCCTTTCTCCGCTCGAGGCCCATTATCCACTAATATTTGATAATATTCGGCTGAATTGCGGCCGCCCTTTCTGCCATGAAGGCCCACTCACTGGCCATTATTTGAAAAAACTAGGCTGAACTGTGGTGGATAAAGGCCCAATTATCCGCTTATATTTGAAGTCTATGGGCTGTCTTGGGGTGGGCCCTTCTTGTGCTAAAGGCCCATTTACCCACTAGCATGCGGCCTCATCCGCTTATCTGAAGCCCAGTTATGATTTCCAAATCAAAACAATTCTGGTGACAGAGTTGGGCGTTAGATAAAAAATTATAGTAATTTTACTGATCAAAATCAATTCTAGTTTGATCAGTTTATATGATCTAGTTTTATCAATTTATTTACTTAAAAATCCCTCGCTGAGCTGAGTTTAAACTTTACGGAACCGTAGATCCTTATAAAAGAAAGATGAAAGAAGTCAACCAACAAGGATAGATTTCGCTGGCTATGAATCTAGATTGATGCTGTGAAAGAGTTGACTTTCAGATTCCTCTTCAGTCTCCTTCCATCTTCTACAAGAGTAACCGTTCTGCCCCCCTGATTCCACCGATAAAAGAATCAAAGAAAGAAGAAGAAGAAGAAGAATGGATCAGAACAAAAGCGCGTTTCTGATTGGAATCGTTGGTGCGGTGATCACGCTTTCTGCTTATTCCCAGACTATCATGTCCCCAACGCAATGCATAACAGTTGGTTTGTTTGTTCTTATCTTTGGCCTTCTTGTTAGGGAAGGTCTTATCTCTATTTGAAATTTGAAATTTTTACCTTAGTTGTGCTTTGTTTACTTCTGTTTTCTATATATACTTACCTAATCCCACCTGGATGTAATTTTATATAGAAACCCATCAATAATTTCTTCTTCTCTCCTCTGTGTGGTTTATTTATTTCTTTTCTCTTTTTATTTTGGGGGGTGGGGTTTTTGTGTGTTGTTTGGGGCGGGGGGGTTGGGAATTTGGGGTGTTTTTTAGCTATTAATGTTCTGTTTTGTTGCTAAGTAGGAAATCAATTGCTTATTGGCAAATTCAGGTTTATGTTTTCGGGGTGTTCTTTTCTTTCGTTTGCAGTTGTAGGCTATAGCCTCTCGAGCATAAAGTTCATCCTCTCTTAGCGTTTCCAACATTAGTATTTGGGGCTGGGAAACAAGTTTCATACTCTTTAATTTTAATTTAGAAGTTTCATCTTCAAACTGTAATGTTAGATCGTATACAAAGTTCAGAGTCTTCAGAAAACCATTATATTGAGGGATATTAAGTGGATACACTCGAGTTTTGGCATGCTTAGCAATAAGACCATCTTTGGTTTGGATAAATACCATTATGTCTCTAAAGTTTGGCATGGTTATCAAAATATCATTTAAGATTTGAAAAAGTACTATTACACCTCTATCGTTAGTCTAGCTACTGGAAAACTAAACGGAGCTCGTATAACATTACATATAAACCCTCTAAATATGAGTTCTACTTGTAATATCCCAATCAACATCTTAGATTTTCAGAATGTGTAATTGCAATGTGACACAAATCCCATCCAGTTTTTCATCAGCTAAGTTATGATAGAAGTGTAACAGTCAAGTATGAATACACTAAAAAAACTAATTTCTAAACAATCTATTACAGTAGAAAAATTCTCAACCACTTATCAATAGAAGAAAATCATGACCTAAAAAATTATGATACCTCCCTCTTACTACTTGAACAAAGGCTTATTAATGAAAGACAGTTCAGATTGTTCAATGCTCCAAGTGGTAATAGAAGATAAAAGGTTGGTCATTTTGAGAGAGCTCATAGTGTGTGTTAGATATGACAGTGCAGTCATGTACTTCCAGTGGTAAAGTTGGGCCCTAAGAGGACTCTAAGGTGGTGCGAATTTATCTGATTTGCCCATTCAGGTATGGCCCTTGTCCGGAATCTGAACGGTTCGCATGATTGGTTTTGTCAATGTACTGACTGGGTGGCGATGTAAGATTTCGGAAACCGAATAGTTGTTTGGGGTCATCTATGAATAGAACTTGCTATGGGTCATAATGGAAATTGAACCTCACTTATCCTAACCGAAGCATCAACTTCTTTATCCTTTTTACAATTTGACTTGAAATTCCGAACATGACGCTTGGCATGAATAACTGGCATCCCTTCTTGCCACATGGATGCGACTGATTTACCAAAATATCATTGATAAAGGATGCGCCTTTCTAATCGGTTAAAACCCGAATCCGACAATCACAGACTTGTGTTAGGAGTGATAAGAGAATGTCACATATATTCGCCCTCATTAACTTGGAAAGTTGTGCTCGTTTTTACAACACGCGATTAACACATTTAAAATAATATTTATCACCCTCGCTAATATCTTTCCAAATTCTACCTTTTGCGACTTATGTTGACTTGAAGAATCGTGTCTTATCGGTTTCATTGTTAAAGAATGTTGTCTTTCAATGGCTTTTTTTTATAGGTTCATCGCGATTATGCAGTACTAAATTGTTTGATTCGGCAATAGTTGGGAGCTATAGTAACAATTGAAACATTTTGAAACACAGTGTACAATCCAAAGTACTCAAGGTAACTTCACCAAAAGTGTCTGCAACGTTTCGGCAAGCATCAATTTCAAGACAACTATTTATAGAAACTACTCGATAAAGCCTTTGTTCATATAGAGAAGCAAGAGCCTCATAATCCTAGACATCATATGTCCAATGCCCATCAATGTAAAACAAATTTTCTATCACACGATAGACCATAGAAAATTTTTCTCCTTCTTGTCTTGTTCAAACGCTATGTCATTTTTCTTCTGACAACCAAAAAGAAAGAAAAAGAAAGAATAGACTTTAGAAACTAGAGAATTTAACAATAATTTTAACCTACAGCGGGGAGAAATTCATGTCATCAACACTATTGCTAGTTATTGTTAATTCTTTTTCAACTTCATTTCATATGCTAGCTACTACGTCAGGCCCAGAAATATTCTACTTCTAGGTGATCAATATTCCGAGTTAATCACAGTAAATTACAGCACATGCTAGAGGCAGTCCCATTTTCAGATTATAACAGAATGAATAATCTTCTCTCTAATTCCATAACCCTAGTGCTATGGTTGGATCTTAGAGAGAGAGAGAGAAGGAAAGGAAAGGAAAGGAAAGGAAAGAACATTGATCCAAAAGTTACGCCTTCTTGAAACTTACATTAAATCTAAGGTATTTCCCCCATTAAGATTTAACAAAAGCATCAAAGAGCAAAACATTTCCAAAAGTAAAGAAAAGTTCATACGGGATTTGGCGACACTCTCTGGCCCCAAAGTTAATCCCATCATATAGAAAGCAAAGTACTTGCATTAAAACCCCCAACTCAAGAAACATCCACAGAATTTACTTCAAGCACCCACCTCAGAAAGTACATTGAAATTCTACTCCATAAAAATCAAAATAAGGGCTTGCTACATCAACAATTAGTATGGTTGAGATATTAGCCAGATCTAATTTTAATAAACATCTGAAAAAAGCAAGAAATAGCATTCCAATGATCCATCACTATTCAAACTCGGCCTTTGGCGTTGGAAGTAACTGTTAGTGCTACCATACTAGGCCTTTCGTGTTGAAAGTAACTATTAGGACTAGTTTACATTGAAAGTTTTGGTTAATAATGGTTTAGCTTATAAATGATTTAAATAATGGTTAAGCACAGGAACGGTTTGTTTTGATTGTATGTTTACTTTGAGGGTTTAGATAGGCTTAGGTAACCAAATCTTTGTAGGAAGCTTACTCGATTGGCTTGGTTTATAGTAATTTTATTTGTCAAACATATTCTAACGCCCTTGTGCATGAAAGATGCACCTTGGCATGTGTAATTTAATTATTTGAACCAATACCGTCAGACCAGTCGTGTAGAGGAGCAAGTTAAAATTAGCTCCTGCATGAGACAAAATAAAGGATAGTTAGAACACCATACGCCGGTGCTTTATGTTGTTAAGCACCTGCGCAATTCAATTAAAATCAAATAAGCCATGGCGCTGGAACACATCTCGGCACGAAGTCTATTTTTATATTCCTACTACTGCATTTCAATTCCATCGAAAAACTAAGGAAACAAATGAAGCCCACTCCAAATCTATTTCATTCCATTCAAGGGCATTCTTCCACCAGCAGATAGAGAGAAATCAATTTTGCGCAGCCAGCATCACCTTCTCCAACTCTTTCCCCTTTGGCGAAGTTTAGGAAAAAACAAAAAATATGACATAACTTAACATTTATCTCCAACTTTAACTTTCAACGTAATGAGACTAAAAACAAAAAGTTGACTTTAAAATCACGAGTGAAGTTTCCAAGTGATTTCTCTTTTCCCCCAAATTTTATCTGTAAAATTTGAAGAGGAGGAAGACACCACTCTCCCCCTTTTTGATTTTCCTTCTTTAAAATATTGACAATAGCATGGGCAGTAATTTTAGCTGTATCTTGGGCAAAAAAGTAGATTGTCTCCATGATTTATTTAAACCAAAAATAAACCCAGCAAAAAAAAATTGGTTCAGCTACCAAATGTTACCCACCTACACATGGGCCTTGCTGTTGGCCCGGTTTTATCAACCAGGAAAGCAAACAAAATAATTTGAAGGTTAAATGGGCAGAACCCATGTTAAACTTTCATGTAAACTGGGCCTTACAGTAAAACTACGCCAATCTGACTGACTTCATATAAATAAAAAGAAATGTCAACTAAAAATAATCCAAGCATCTATTATTTGCGTGGACTTATGTGCAGAAGAATTAAGATAGCATTACATTGAGTATATTCCAAATAAAATTTTGGTAGTACATACAATTGAATTATGGTCAACAAATTACAAGCTCCTGTTACTTCATTTGAATTTTAATGAAAAAACCAGCATAAACAAAGTTTGTGAAGAACAACTTTCCATGCACATTTTCTACAACTAAACAAACATCTTATTTGCCAAGAAAAAATAGGTTCAGCGTAATACATATCAAGTGAAAGGAAAACTAATAAACACCTATTTAATATGATGATCACGCATCCCTTGATAAAAATCACACACATATCATTGTAGTGACTTAAATGCAAGGCCTCAACATCATCGAAGAAAAATGCAGATGACCGGTTACAGGTGTCATACCTGGAGCTATCAAAACTAAAGGTGAAATGATATCATCAAGAACCCTATTAGTTTCGAATTCCACATATTTGAGCCAAATATGACCCCTGATGATTTCCCATAATATCCCACATTATGATCTCATGTGCTAGACCAAGTAAACTCCTATAAAAACTTCCCAACTTCTCTATCTCAACCAAAGGAAAACAAACAGATGCACCATTATGCATGTGAAACTCCATTTCAAGCATAGTGCAGTTAGAGAACACAAGGAAGCACCATCTCAGACATTGAATAATTACATTCCTATAAACTGAAGATGCGTGAATGCAACACACATGGATGCATGCAGGCAGCAGGCATGAACTCTCAGATCAACAAGCTTATTTTATAAACAGATGCAGTTCTATGAATGTCCCACAAATAGTATTGCACACAGAATGCAGACATACGAGTGTCCCTTTAAGATTTGAAACATCGTTATAACAGACATCATACATGGTATACTGTAATCGGCAAGGAGATCTGTGCGTGTGTGTGTGTGTTTGTGTGTGTGTGTGTGTTTGCGTGTGTGTGTGAGAGAGAGACAGAGGAAAAATTACCTGTAGCAATCAGAGCCAGCCATAATCCTTTAACCCTAGAATGCAGATATCCACGTCAAGTAATAATTATCATACCATACTAAAGCCACAGATTGCCATAAAACATAAAACATAAGTAGCATAATATGACATACCACCAGATCCGGGATTGTTTCCAGTAACTGTGGTCCCACCAACACCATTGAAAGTAACCACTACAAACAGCCCAAATTCCAAGAACAATTAACCTTCCGTTGACTCTCAAAACTGTAAAGGAAAAAATACCTAGAATTGATTAAATGCTGGCTAGTGCCGAGTGCCAACTAACCTGTTCCCCAATCTGCATCGGCCATGACAATTGAGATCCTCAGCCCACGGAATAATTTACCTCTTCGTAGGAACTAACATCTCAAGAATAATATTGATCAAACAAGCATTGTCATATGTGGGATCATGGAAAACTAACAAAGATGTAAATCTTTTAAATTCTGTGAAATAATCAATTACTATTCAATCTAAAAGCCCAGTAATTATGAAAATAATAGCGACTAAATAAATGCTCAAAGGCTCAGTTTTAGCAGAATAAACAAAGTGCAATGTTTAAAGAAACTACAAGAGCACTAAGCAGTGCAATAAAATGAGACATGTCAATCCATAAGTGGCAATATTGACTCCATACAGAAGTAAAAGCATAAAAACTCAAATATACAGCTGAGAACTAAATAATGAAGTCAATCTAATACATCTGCTGGAGTAGTAAAATGGACAATAAGCAGCAGGTTCTTGGGAGCACTACATATTAAGCTTGGTGATATATGGTATCAGGACATGGCATTTTCAATGGGTAAGATCTTCAGCTATTGGTCCTCCTAAGGAAAAGCATCAAGGTGGGCCATCAGTTTATCCAAACCCTGTATCATCTGGACTTCTGGTTTAGGCAGGTGGCTTCATCAAAATAGGCGAGAGGCTGACTTCAGGCTTCAGATATCTCAGCTGTTATGGTCGGAAGGGAAAGGAAACAGAGGTAAAAGAATAGCATCAGTCATATCGGGGCATAGGTCGGCAATTAGAGCAAATTGTCAAAACTCAGTGAGAGCTGGTACTTGCAATTAGAGAGATAAGCAGCAATGCAAGTGCTGGAAAATATGGATGAAATGCTCACATGATGTATAAATTACTGTCAATGTCTACCTGCGATTTCAATGACTTCCTCTAGTAGTCATAGGTTCTCCCACGTGAAACAGGGTTACGCCCAGAAAACCTGGTAATGGTAAAGGAAGCTTACCATCAGGGACTATGACAATTTACATAGTGCACTAGGACAGAGTAAGAGGATCAAATTGGACACGTCAACTTCACCAGTGTGGAAGACAAACTCAATTGATCACACTCATAGAGAACATTTGGACATAGCTAAAGACTATTGAATATGGGTCAAGCATGATCCAAGGATAAACCTAGCACTACCCTCTAAGGCTTCAGGCCTAGGAAAACCATTAAACTAGCTGGAAGAAGATTATCATTTATCTTGATGGAGAAACAATGCTCAGGCACTCTACTTTCTATAACTGATGCAAGTCCCTAAAGAATCAAGACATAATCGAGTGAAACAATGAAGCAAAATAGATCTTACCCAGAACCAACAGAACGCCCAGACGAATAACTCCCATAAGCACCATAAGCAGAGCTGGCACTACCACCCTGTGAACGACAGGGAAATGTGATCACACAGCAAAGAAGCACCATTTATAAATCAAATTGTATATTGGATTTTCATTTTAAATTAACAGAATTATCAAAAACAAAATAGATTTTACCTGAGGACCACCATAACTACCATAGGCATCCACAGGTGGCAAATCGGCAGAACCACCATACCCACCAGAGTAAGAATACCCACGGCCACGGCTCTTAGCATCTCTGCTTTCATATTTCAAGCTCTCTGGATCATCAGTTGACATTGGAAGATATGGGAGAACAGGCAGAAACGCAGGCACAGCGCCCTCCTTTTCAAAAAGATTGGCCCTCAATCGCGAAGTTACTTGTATAAGAGCATCCTTAGCAACATCGAGGTCTCCAGAAATCTGATCAAACAAAAACATATAAGGTCCTCCATCTAAATGGTTCTATTCTTAATTCTCCTATATCTTGCAGGAGAGCATGGCTCTATTTCCAGCCAGAGAGGTGCAGATCATACAAATTGGAACTATAGATCATCTCTCTTATCCTCTCTTTCTCTGTTGTAACTTCTTAGATCTAGAAGATGATTATCGTCGACGCTAAAAAGCAGTAGCATTAATTTATACCAGACATTCTCACTAGCATTAAAATAGCTTGCGCTCCAAACAAGCCATCACAGCCATATGTCAACAAAGAAGGACATCACACTCTCCAAATATTTCTCGACATAAAAGCTTAGGAACAATATCAGATGATTAGGCAACTAAAACTAGTTGATCAATTTACCTGCACCATCTCATCATCTTCAGAGGCAACTTTAGGCAGATTTTCTTTTGAAAGTATGCGGATATTGGCCTTGGTGACTTTCCTCATCTCAGAAATTATGGACCCTCCTTTCCCAATAAGACAACCAATTCGAGAAGTAGGAACAAGTAATCTTGTAGTAAATGAAACAAGTCCAGAGTCTCTTTCAACTTTCTCACTGCACCTTGGCTGCAAGCGCAGAGCTGCATCGATTGCTGGAGAAAAGCTATCTTCGAAAATCTGGTAACCAATGTAGCGGAATTTCCAAATATAAAATCAAAAACTAAATATTATCTGATCATAGTATCAGTCAAGCATTTTACACAATAATATTACCTCCTTTGCAGAGATAGATATCACACAATCCTCTCTCTCGGCGGATGAACTATCAACTTTAATAACTGCCCCAGAATCTTGCCTTATCTGATTAATTATTGTGCCACCCTTGCCAATGACACCTCCAATATTAGCAGTTGGACAAACCAAACGGAGTGAGAATTCTCTTGCAGATGCTTCATTTCTTGGAGCTGAGTAAAGAGACCGAGGCCAGTCAGCACTCTCACCCTTATATCCACCGTAGGGCCCTAGTAATGGAGTCAATCCCATGACTGGAGCACCAGCAGTGGCCCCAAGAACTGAGCTACCAGAAGCATAGACAGGAACAGATGAAGAGAGCAGATGCTGAGATCGAGATGGATTATCATGTAGTCGAGATGCAATCTGATAGAGAGCTTTTCTCACAACAGAAACATCACCAGATATCTAATCCAACAGTAAACCAAAAAAGCTCATCAAGCTCGAATTTAATCAACTGAATACATGCAGTACATGTAGCGCACATCCAAACTAGGAAATTATAACTTGAGAACATTCATCAAAAAACTGTGAAATGAACCACAATTGCCAGCTCAAGCCTACACAACCCTCAAATATCAGATAAGTCTAATTTAAGTACAGTCGCAATGGTGATAACAAATGAAGGGGTGCAAGGAGGAAACTGGAACAGTTTAAAATGAACATAAAGCCTTACCAGTTACCCCCATAAAAACTAAAGGATTGAAACTGCTACAACTAAGTGAAAGTGAAATAAGATTTACAAGACTGGAATGTAAAAGGTAGAAGATATAGTTCTAAAAAGGCATCCATAATACCTGTACAAGTTCATCTGAACTCAATGCACATGCAGGCAAATGGTCATCCTTTACAATGCGAATCTGTGCCCCAGTATCACTGCGAATGTTTTGGACTATCTGTCCACCCTTTCCAATGATACACCCAATCTGATCAGAGGGAACTAGAAGTCGAACAGTAACTTGTGGGGCTTCTTCTGAATTCTCCTCTACTGCAGGGTCGTCAGCAACAATTCTGTCATGAACTTTGAATAGGGCATCTTGAGCAGGACAAACACGATCTTCAATGCCTTCAACATCATTGGTTTCCTCGCTAGCACTGTAAATTGTGACCACGCGCTCATCACAGCCTGGCACAGACTCGCCAATTCTAATCTTCGATTTTGTGTCTACTCTCAGCTGCTTGACAATCTCCCCTCCCCTTCCAATAATACTTCCAATTTTCTTTCCTGGACACAAATAGCGGTACACAGTATCATCAGGCCCAATAGAGAATGGATCTTTATCGCCTCCTGAATTTCTTCTTTTGTTTCCACCACTTTCAGAGTAGTCAGACTGAGAATGAGCTCTCTTGCCATAGTTACTCCGTTGACCAGCCATTCTGGAAAAATTAATAATGACATTCTATAAGGGAATACAACTAGAAACCGCACACATCAGTAGTTAACATGCACACTAGAGGCGTTTAAATTATTCATTGTTGGCATGAGGTTGCAGCAAAAGGAAACATTAACTCTACCGATCCCTATTTCCTACATTTCGGAAATTACACTAATGTATTGTAATAGGTGAAGGATTCCCATTTTCAGTATGGTATAAATTCATAACCTCATTGATGGAGTTCTTCGGTGTTCTTAACCAACTCCAGAACTTGCGCATAGCAATCACAATTCTGAATAACTGGTATATCCAAATTAATGCAATTGATAGGCAAGAAATCAATCAACATACAGAAACACCAACACAGATCAAACTGTGAAGAATAAGTAGTCATAGAAGAACTAATCTATGTAACAGTTTCTGCACAATCTGCGTTTTTATCCCGTTGTTGTATTGCAACAGATTATACCAGAAAAAGTGAAACAAATAGAAGTTAAAAAAAATAAAATAAAATAAAAAATCATTATTCCCCTGAAGACTATAATAACTTCTCACCCATCAATTTCACTACATGTCTATACAAAGAGAGAAACAAAAATTCCAAACCCAATAGTCCTCTTTTCTAAACTGAAGTAATGACTACGAACCAAAATTTGTCCTTCAATCAACTGACTACTCTCCTGTCTCAGCCTAACCTCTTAACAAGTAAAGTTAATCAAAAGAAACACAATAACACGCAAGATTTCGAAATTCACGTACCAGACTTTAGAACCACAACTATGTCGCAGAAAAACTTTTACAGAAAGCAAATCCGCGGGCGAATAATTTAGATCTAGAGATCAAACAGGACGCAGTATTTCATATCCGAGAATATCACATAATCAACAGATAATAATCGGTAAATAGCGGTAACAACTAGGCGCAGCGGATGGAATTTTTACCTCACAGACAAAATTCTTGAGAGTTGAATCTGAGACACAGAGATTCGCAGAAAAGTGATGCCAGAATATGTATCCGTATGTATTTATGTAAAAAATAAAATGATGATATTATAATATCTAGGGTTTTTTGACCCCGACTTTATCTAGCAATAATAGTATATATTTACTTTATTCTGCAGTTGTAATTCTTTATTTTTTTCTTTTTTTCTTTTCTGATAAATGTGTGCTGAGTATATGTTTTATTATTATTATTATATTGCATGGAAATAGTCATTTCTATAAAAACGTAGTTTAAGATAAAACAAGGAAAAGTAGCCAGTAAAATATTTTCACCATCCGGGAGAGATAAATAAATCAAATTTACCCCCAAAATTGGATTCTTTTGTATCTGCCGACATATATCAAAGTTAGCAAATAGGGCGTTAAGATCTAAAATTTGGACATGTAAACCACTAGAGTGAATTATATTATATTATAATTCTAATTCATAAAAAGGACTAAAGTCAATTATTAATATCGGAGGCTAATAAATTTTTAACACTCCTTTGTCAATAAATTTAATTTCTATATTTATGCTTTTACGCCCTTTTATTGATCATTGATTTTTGAAATGTCACTCATTTTCATCACTACTCCATAGAGATCTTAAATTTAATACTTTTATATGGTAGAATGTGGTCTTAATTTCTTTAGTATAAGAAATTTACATGGCAAAATCCTAACTGCACCCCATTACAATTACATGGCTATTAACATACAATTGAAGAAAAAGTAACTTCAAATTTTTTATCATTTAAGAAAATTCTTTAATTTTAGTTAAAAATTCTTAAGAATTGCTTAATTGTTATTTTACATATAGAACTTCATCAATAAATATAAGGATCTTTTGCCTTTTTTCTTCCTAATCTCCACAATCATTCAATGGCTCAGGTATACTATTTTAATATATATATATATATATATTTCTAATATTTTCTTAATTATTTTTACGAGCTAGGATAATTACAAGAGAGAGATTTTGACCTTCCAATTTTAAGGTAAGTTTGTAAAGTCATAGAACTTCTATATAAGTAGTATCATTTCGATTAGGTTCATGAATTAATCTATGTTAATATTATTATTTCTTTTATTTTATTATTTTAATATATTAATTTATTTTTGTTAATTTGCATATTTTAATCAAATTATTTTTCCTAAATATTATCGTTCACAAACACTCGTAGATCATTGCCGATGAGTTCTAGCCTAGTTGGTTAGGAGGAGGTTTCATGACCATGAGGTCATGAGTTCGATTCTTCCCGAATGCGTGTAGAGCATTTTCTTCTACTGAATAGTAGCTTGTTTAAATTTTCTACTGTATAGTAGTTTGGTTAAACATTTATATTTTTAGTTATTGATTTCGAATGTTATTGGTTTAATGTATTGATGTTAATAATTTAATATGTTAATTGTATCCCCTCAAAAAAAAAAAAAAAAAAAAACACTCGTAGATCATTCTAATAAATAAAAAGGGAACCAGTACTCTACATTGATACAATATGATATTTATTTAATCATTTGCTTTTTAAAGCAATGCACATCTCTTTGTGGAGAATAGTTGTGGCAATCTATGTACTTATAAATGCCTAAGTCTATAGATTTATGTTTTTAAGTATTAATTTGTATATCTTCATCAATTTTTATTATTTTTTGGGAAAATTGCACTTTTAGTCCCAAAAAAATAAGCCATTTTGTACTTTTGGTACCAACGTTTTCACTTTTAACACTTTTAGGACAAAATCTTTGATTTTTTAACACTTTTGGGACACCGTACCATTTTCCATCCAAATATTAACAGAAATTGTGCGCGTGCACGTCACTATTTCAATGTACAAGTTTGCAACTAATATATTGGTTAGTGTGAAAGTCAAAATTGGGGGGAAAACAAAAAAGAAAATATCAAAGGTGAAATTGCAATTGAAGATTTCAATTTTCTTTCTTTTTTGCCTTATCAAGGTGAATAACACTTGTGATCACAGAATATAATTTCTGCATTAAAATTTTTCATGCATGGCAAAAAAAAAATCTTTTTATTTTCATTCTTTTTAAACATAAAATATGTGTGTATTAGTGATATGTTCTTAATGCAATAATATATTAAATAAAACAATAAAAAAAGATTTAATATTTTTTCTTTGTCTCTTCACTGATTTAATATTTTTTTAGGCACTCCATTCCTTTTCCAATTATATGACTTTTTTTTTTTGGTCTCCAACTTCACATTTTTTTTAAATTTGGTATTTCATATAACAAATACAATTAAAATATTTACATAGTTAATAAATATATGATCAGATAAAAATAAAATATAATGAATTAACTTTATTTTGGAATCATGTGCAAAATTTGCAATTAATGAATTAACTTAAAAATAAAATATAATGAATTAACTTCATTTTTTCTTATTTGAAATTTAATTTTAGAAAATTATTTTTATTGTAATATATATTTAAAATTTGCAAGTAACTTAGTCTTTTGGATTTTATATATAATACAAAATATCCACATATAAATAACGCAATTTAAAATTGATATTTGTATTATTTTAAAATTATTATTTTATAGTATTTTATTTATATTTGAATTTTTTTACACCACATATAAACTTACAAGGTGGAGTACTTCTTTTAAAATTTATTTATTCGTAGATTCATTTTAAAAAAGTTGAAATATAGTTTCATGTCAAACTGTCATCATAGTTTGAAAATACAAAGTAATATATAAAAAGTAATATTTTATTAAAAATTTTAATTATTTAAAAATTGAAAATAAAATATTTTTTTGTTTACACGAATAAAAATTTTGAAAATATTTATTATTTCTAATCTAGTATTTGTATTATTCTATTTTTCAAAATGCTATTATTTATAGTTGGATATTTTGTATTATGTATAAAATTCATATTCCTACCAAACTCCTAATATCCATTTTCTTGATAGTTTTCCACTTTAATTAAACTTCCACGATGCTCTTTTTTCTTTTCTTTTTTTTCATTGAAGTTGAAAAAATAAAATAAAAAATTCCCTATTGGCATTAATTTATTTATTATATAGTATTGTTGTTGCTTTGACACTCTGAATCATTATAATATGATATTATATAAAAATAATAGATTATAAATATGTATTATTACATGTTAACTTTTATTAAAATAGAGAAATATATATACAAATAATATTTTATGACCAAAATATTTACGCGATGACTGCTAGTATAATTTAAAATAATATTTTAATAATAGAGTGTTAATTTAGATATATATTTTTATGTTATTATAATTAAATAATATTAATATCAATATTACTATTTGAAAAAATATATGCATTATTTTATAAGAATAAAAAAGTTTATTATCTAATTAACTATTTAGAAGTCTTGCATTGAAATTTGAATGGAAATACTTGGATGGAAGCATCAAACAAGAGCATGTTTCCGTTAACATTCGGACGGAAAACGGTACGGTATCCCAAAAGTATTAAAAAATCAAAGATTTTGTCCTAAAAGTGTCAAAAGTAAAAATATTGATACCAAAAGTGCAAAATGGCCTATTTTTTGGAACTAAAAATGTAATTTCCCCTTATTTTTTTAATATTGTAGTCCATGAATTTTCAAAAGACAATTTCATGAACGATAATTCTATCCGCTTGAATAAGGAATGGGGGTTATAAATGCAGAGCAATAATTACTAACGCAGAGCAATTGAAAATTTTTTATATAAACTGTCACCCCTTATGAGTGAGAATTTTTTGAAAATTCAGTGCATTTAACAGTAAAATGGCATAAATTTCAATATTTTTAACATGAGTGAGCCAGATTACGAGCAAAATTCTTCTAGTAATGAGGTAATAAGATAAATTTGAAACAAAAAATTGGAAAAAAATGAGGATTTGATTTTTTATTTTTATTTTTTTGCAAATTGCGCCTCCTATGGGCGTACAGAAGCTACTATTGCGCCCGCAGAAGGCGCAAAAATTCTCAAATTGTGCCTAAAGTAAGCGCAATTTGAGAAAAATGAAAAAAAAAAAATTAAATTTAAAAAAATTATTTTATTTTATTTGTTTTAAATGTCTTATCAATTCATAGTGCAATATGCAGGATTTAGAAATGTTTGAAAAAGTAGATTACAACGATAATTTTATAACGGATCAAACGTTTGGCAGTAAAAACGAATTGAAGGAATGGGCTAAGTCTATTGCGCGAGAACACAATATGTTTTTAATTGTACAGTCATCACGTAGA
>JACFYI010003658.1:687644-716621 GCA_014898755.1 Handroanthus guayacan
TTTCTTTTAATAAAAAATGAAACTATACTTTATAGACTTGCTCATGTGGATTGTGGACTATAGGTGGGAAAGTATTAAACTTTTTGCATGATAATAATTTATATATATTTATATACTTTTAAAATAATTTAATTCTATTATATCACATATTAATTTTTCTAATTAGCAAATCATATTATAATACTTATAACATTTAAAATTGGGTCCCATGATTTCATTTTTCTTCTATATGTATCATGAGGTGGATGAATCATGAGATGGACAATTTTTTATTTCTCAAATTAATGATAAAATTATTATTCACAAATGGTAGTCAAAATATTAAATTTAAATTTAAATTTTGATCAAAAGTACAAAAAAGAAAAAAAAAATATATTTCATGTGTGATAATATCTTGCCTTATGAATCTATTAATTGAATATTTACCTTTTTTAATAAACCTATTTGATTTAAAATTTTAATTTAAAAATTAACTCCCGAGCAACGTGTAAGTTAAAAACCAGTCTATAATATTATTATGGAAATTAGGATTTACATCAACCGAAAAGTGTCACATTCTTCCAATTTTGGACCCATCCTTTTCTCAAACGTCATGCCTCAAATACTTACAATTCAAAGTTTCTAGATTTATTTATGAAACATTTCATTTTAACAAATTTTACACTTGAGAAGAAAAGGAGAAGAGAAGAAAGCCTCTTGTGGGATTGCTATCATAAATCACATAAAATCGAGGCCCCTAACCAGAAACAGGAAAGGCTCTTTAGTTCTTTCTAGACGTTAGATTCAGAAAGCAGTCTCCGGCCTTGACGCAACAGGTTATATACACAATCCCCAACTAGAAATCCTACAATTTTGATAAAACCTAATCCGGAAGGGAGAATTTGTAGCGATGTCGACGACGGGGCAGCAGCAGTTCCGGTACACACAGACACCGTCGAAGGTCCTCCACCTGCGGAATCTTCCGTGGGAGTGCAATGAAGAGGAGCTTGTCGAGTTGTGCAAACCCTTCGGCAGGATAGTCAACACCAAGTGCAACGTTGGGGCTAATCGGAATCAAGCTTTCGTCGAATTCGTATGCCATTTTTTTTTTTCAATTTTTTCTTTTGTTGTCCGTTTGAATTTCACTATATATGTTGATAGATTACCTAGCGCAAAAAATTGAAAAATAATCACAAACCATCATAACTCTCGATGAGTCGTGAGAACCTGATATGGATTTAGAGACCGGGTATGATATATTCTAGGAGGTCATTGTTGGAAAAAACGAGTTGGAATAGTTCAGTTGGGGGAAGTTGGGTTTTTACTCTCTATTTCGTTTAACGATGATAGGAAATTGAGACTTTTAGACTGTTAAATTTAAGCGTCGAGGCTTCTATTAGCTGCTATTATTAGATTAATAAATTGAGAAAACGGTACTATAATGGCCTGCGGTAAAAGGAAAAATGCAGGGAAGAGAGAGATTTAATCAAAGCTGCTTGTATCGAGATGGTGGCAAGTAGAAATTCTTATTTATTTAATTTTTCTTTTCTTCAGGATAAAACTAAACATTAGTCAGTTGTATGCATGATGAGAGTTGAGACATGGCATCTCGTGGTAGAGAGCTTTTACGGTATCCTATGCATATGAATGCTACTAGATTTTGTCATTTAACATTCCTTGGCCAAAATCGAATATTTTCTTCCCCTTTTAGTATTTCAACTCTGGGCTAAAGTTTGCTTCTGATAATATTTTGATGCCTCTGGACGGGACATTTCATGCTGTTGCTAATATGAAGTTAATTAATTCTGTTCACGAAGAATCAATGGGTAAGAGAGCTTGTGGATTGTTTTAGTTTATCATAAACATTTTGTGCTGGTTGTCTAGTCAGCTGCCATATCATGTTATACAGTTGAGGTTTTGTATCAGTTGGAAGCTTTATATTGAAAAAAATTCTAATTTCTTCTGCAGGCCGATCTCAACCAGGCAATTCATATGGTAACCTATTATGCTTCATCTTCAGAGCCTGCACAGATTCGTGGCAAAACTGTGTACATACAATACTCAAACAGGCATGAGATAGTTAACAACAGGAGTCCTGGAGATGTTCCAGGAAATGTTTTGCTTGTTACCATCGAGGGTGTTGAAGCTGGTGATGTCAGTATTGACGTAATTCACTTGGTATGCATTTTTTTGCTTTGTAGAACCTATAACATCATGAAATATTTTCTTATAGAACCTATAACATCATGAAATATTTTCTTATCCCATTCAGTCGACTGAAGTTTTGGAAAGTGGGCCTAGTTCAGCTGGACTTCAAAGAATTGAGTTTATATGTTTTGGATAATTAATACTTCAATGTTATATACTTATCACTTGAAAAAAAACCTTTGATTGGCTTGTCGGAGTATAGATTTTGCCTAATTTGTTATGCTTCTCTTCCTTGTTAAAGGTTTCTATTTTCCTTCAATGTCATCTTCACTATGGTTATAACGTCTCACTTTTCTAAAATGACAGTATCTTGTTTATGAAAGTTTCACGTGATTCGAATTCATTGTTAATAATTTATGGTTGGTGTTCCTTGCTTATGGTTCTTAGACCTAGAGTCGATTAAAGAACTTTTGATCATAGTCTATGTCTGAGAAAGTTCTGATTTCAATCTCGTAACCAGTTAGTTAGGAGACAATCAAATCACAGTTGGTCCTTTTTTAAGAGTCTTTTGTTGGAGACAGTCTGGATATATTGTCATGTGACTGCTTTTTAAAGTCTATCATCATGTAATTGTACAGGTGTTTTTCTGCACTTATCTGTTGCTGTTTCCCTTCTGCCGTTCTTGTCGAATTATCTCTACCCTGCTTCTTCCTTGGTGTTTTCTAATTCCATTGCTCTAGATACTCAAGTTGAAGTTTATGTATTTCAGGTATTCTCAGCTTTTGGTTTTGTGCACAAGATTGCTACATTTGAAAAGGCTGCCGGTTTTCAGGTTAAGTTTTTAATGAAGAATTTGAAATATTTCTGCAACTTGAGTTTTCTGGATTATATTTGTTGATGCTGGTGAATCTTGACAGGCTTTGATCCAGTATAGTGATGTTCAGACTGCATCTACAGCAAGGGAGTCGTTAGATGGTAGAAGTATACCCAGGCATGTATTTTCTAGGTTTGGATTACAGGAATAGTGACTTGAATATCGTCTCTTTGCCTAATTCCCATTTATGACCTACCCTGTCTATGTATGCTATGTTGTTCTACTTTGTTGGAGTTGTCAATATGGTGAATGTTCTATTCTGCTGTTTATTCAGGTACCTTCTTCCAAGTCATGTAAACGAGTGTCATTTACGAATCTCGTACTCTGCTCACACTGATTTGAATATAAAGTTTCAATCCCACCGGAGCAGGTAATACTTACCTTATCTGCTCTTCCGAACAGTTTGCTTTGTGTGCCTCATTATGGATACTTTCATTATCTTCTTATTATTATCCTTATCTTTCTTCTAATTTCCTTTTCTTCTTGTTATTGTTGTTAACTACTACCAGCACTTCTATTAATACTGTAAAAACTTTTTCACAAAATGCGATCTCTCTAATTGATGGTTTTTGTCATTTAGGGGTTAGTGAAGCTCGGCAGCTATAACACAGATGAATTTTATCATGGCCTAGTAATATTCTCCATCTTATAATTTTTGTTTCTTTCTTTCTCGATGTTTCTTTGGCATGCTATAATGAGGAATAGAAAATTTTACCTTTGCAGATGCAGGACATAATGTGTTTGTGTTATATTATCTTGGTTATAATGCAACATGAAAATGTTATAGGAGAATTTCACATAATTCCTTCAGATTTGGGGATTGATTATTATGATCAGGCTGCTATTCTTTTAGTTGTAACTCTTATCTTTAGTTATCAATCTGGAAGAAACTTTTTTTACGGTATGCCTTATGATTCGTTAACTGACATTGGAGAAGTCTAGATTGCAGACATGTCCTTATTTTTCTGGGAAAAATCTCCTTGATAAAGCTAAAGTTTTTAATACTGAAGTAGATTGATTTTCTGTGGGAGTTTCTGTAAGATTGTCCCTTTTACTACTTTGCAGCTTTAAAACAGTGCTAAAGGTGGTTAGATCCTAATTATCTAATGTGCAGGATTTTGATGATTCATTTGTCCTGGAGGAGATCTCACTTTTTGTGGTGTATGTTGTCTAATTTTTTGGTATCATGAATTCTTACTATCCTTGAGTCTAGATGGGGTGAGCCTTAGATGTGTCTTAGGTCTATGCTTGCTGGTCTTGGAAATTTTCTTGATTAGTCAAGGGAAAATAAAATCGAGTATGTCTACTATTTGGGACATGATGTCTACAATCTGTTAACGCATGATAATGTGTTTTATGTTACTGTTGCCAGTCCTACTAACTAGATTTTCCGTCCTATATTTTTTATGTAACATAGCAAGTTTTTGGTGGCCTTTACCCTGTGGAGTGTGTGTGAGAGGAAAAAGTTTTGGTGGGCAGGACCTGTTGAAGCAATCTACCTTTTTTTATATGTAGTTTGACTTGATTGTGTCAGTTGTAGGCTTTGGGAGGAAGGGGGAGCGAGAGTGGTGCTAGTAGACATTGCTTGCTGCAGGATCCAATGTATATTCTGGATCCAATAAACTCTGAAGTTCTATATTTAATATTTGCAAGCATGTCTGTGACCTTGTTTAATTCCATTTTTTTTCTTAGGAACTGGATATTTATAACAGAATTCTAGTTGGTGGATTAGATAATTATCAAGTTAATGTTGTCCCAAGGTGTTATGGATCTCCATCCTGCACCAGTTAGGAAGGGCTCTTAGGCTATTTTATATAATGGTGTATCCTCTCCACTTGGCATCCAGATTTCTAGGCGTGGGTTGGGTCCATGACAAAATGGTGTCAGTGCCAGGTTTCTACTGATGCGCGGAGGTGGGACCTGTGTGTGACTGCTGAGGTGTGGCTGGCCCAAGGATGGGCCCACACTGCACGATGATGTGCGATGGATCTCCATCCCAGATTGGTTAAGGAGGGGTTCTTGGGCCATCTTATATAATGGGTATCCTTTTCCCTTTAGTAATCGGTTTGCCAGGGGTGTATTAGGCCCGTGACTCAAGGTCACTTTTTTAAACCTTTTCTTTGGGCAGTTATGAATTTGTGGTGTTTTTTTGGGCAGTGGTATTGCAATGGCTAGGTAACTGGAAGGTGTTTACTTGTAATATGCTAACAATTTTTTATATTCTTAGTTTATAGTATTTCTTATGCCTTGGAACTGGCGACGCATGCATTTCATGGTTTTTTGTGTTTGGCAAACTGTTATTGTACAACATACACTTAATCCATAATAGTGAGTTGAAATCGGCGCATGTAATTTTAGTAGTGACTAGTTTTCTTTTCTACAATGCGGCTGGGAACTTGTCTACTCTTATATGCTTCATATTTAATTTTGGGTCCCTTTTATAATCTTATTCTGGCTATTGGAATTATAATCTGGTAACTTGCCTCTGACTAGTAATTTCATCCTTGCTTAATCTTACAGGGATTATACAAATCCCTATCTTCCTGTTAATCCAACTGCAATGGAAGGTTTCATTCAGGTGCATCTCTGAACTGGAAATATATGGTAGTTCTCAATGTGGGCCAAGCATTAACAATGTGGTTTTATCCAGCCTGCTGTAGGTCCTGATGGGAAGAAAAAGGAATTTGAGAGTAATGTGCTGCTTGCTTCCGTTGAGAATATGCAATATGCCATCACTGTGGATGTTCTTCACACAGTAATGAACTGCTCTAATCATTCTTTCTTTCATGCACATTTTTTCAGTAGAGATATATTTATGCAATATGTGCTGCTTTTAATCAGGTATTCTCTGCATTTGGAATCGTCCAAAAGATTGCAATATTTGAGAAGAATGGTGGAACTCAGGCACTAATCCAGTATCCAGGTGAGTTGCGATACCATACAAAACCGCCCTCCCCGGGGCCCGGGGGCACAGCACACATGCCAAAAAAAACGAAAAAGAAAAAAAGAAAAAAAGCAGGGTGAAAATCCTAAGTGAGAACATTGCCTAGAAGTTAAAGATTTACTGCAGAGTATGTTATTTAGGCCATGTGTACCTCTTTTAGTAGTTACAGCCTCCTCCAAATTCGGCAGCTTCTTCACATTTAAAAAAGTTATGTTTCTAAGTTTCTTTGGCTTTATTCTATTTCTGCTGAGCTAATGTTTTTCTGATCCCGGGAAGCTACTTGGGTAACAGTTGCAGAAACCAAAGAGTTATTGTTTCTCAGCATTGATGTGGCATCTTTCACTAAATCACTATATTTCTTTGACCTTGGGCCTTATATTTTCTTCCCGGCCATACCATCTATTCATGAGGAATTAATCAGTATGCAGTACAATTTTAATGGCTTCTGATACTCTCTATTTATTTTCCTATTCTGGTCTCCTAATCTCTACATCCATGGGTGTGTGTGAGCGGTCATACACACACATATATATTACGTATATGTGCCTAAAATTCTATGTGAGATTAGAATACCTCTTTGTTTATGCAAGCTATATGAGTTTTTTATTTCAATTCAAGACCCTTTTTCCAAAGGAGTTATTTTCAAATGATTTGATCTGATTTATAAATGGAATCTTTTGGTATCCAGCAAACAAATAGGGATCCTACGATTGAGTTTTAGCTGTCTTTGAATGTTTTCCATGTACACTGACTGATTATAAATTGTTTTGATTACAGATATTCCAACTGCAGCTGCAGCCAAAGAAGCATTAGAGGGTCACTGCATATATGATGGTGGCTATTGTAAGCTTCATCTATCATACTCTCGTCATACTGATCTCAATGTGAAGGTATAAAACTGTGCATTTGATTTAAAGATTTATGAGACTGATAATAGGAGGAAATATTGAAGGCTTGTGAATGAATAATGGTTTTGATAAGGGAAAAAGACTTTCTCCTGCGACATGCACTTCTTCATGCATCTTTTCTCTTCAGTTGATGCCACTTCTTTGCAAAAACTAATTAATTATGTATGAACATTGAAGGCATACAGTGACAAAAGCAGAGACTACACCATCCCGTTATCGCTTGCAATGCAACAAACTCCTGGAGTACCTGCTACGGTCACAGGATGGCAGAACCTTCCAGCTGCTTCAGCAGTTCCTGGAGTTGGGTATTCTTCTGGTGTTGTTGCGCAGGTTCAAGCTCCAGTGGCATCCTCGTGGGACCCAGCCACAGTGTCAGCCACGACAACTTTTGTGTCGGTTCCTAGTACATTTCCTGGTCAAGAATATAGGTCAACCTGCATTCCTGCATATGCAGCGGCAGCTGTTCCTCCATTTTCCTCGTCCGTTGCTCAACCTGACCACAGTGCCCTTGCAACACAGATCACAAGCACGCCCCCGCACCAGCCAAATGTGCTTCCTCGTGGGGTTTCATTACCTAGTCAATCCCTGTATTATGGTTCATGATTTGTACGTTTTACTTGTCAAATTGCCTTTCTTGAAGCACAACAAAATTAGAAATCTAGTTCAGGTTGCTTTAGAGTGTTATTTGGTGAAGTACTTTGATCATAATAGAAACTGTAGATGTGTAATCATTAACAAGAGTAGAAGTTCTTTAGTTTGGAAAATTAGTCAAGTTGGTTTGCTTGCTTAATTTCACTTAATACTTCATTCCCAGTGATTCTGTTCTTCATACCTATTGCTATCAAACAGGTCAAGGCTAGAATGGGATCCCCTCTCACAGGCTACTTTATATTTGAAATGTGGAATGTTGAAGATCATCCTTACATTTCACATAGTTGATGGATTGAGAATGGCCTTGAACATTTAGCGGTAAGCATTTATCCTTGCTCTCTCTCTCTCTCTCTCTCTCCATATGTAAATTTTGAAGAAAGCACATTAAGAAATAACTAAAACTTAGGTTCCATATTTTGTGGGCTGAGTGGGCATCATTGAGACCGCTATTCTCCACACAGTCCATGGGTGCGGAAGTTAAGTTCCAGCTATTTTTTGATGTGCTTCTTCCAAAATTTAAATTTATAGAGAAAGGCTGAATGCTTACTACCGTTAAATGTTCAACACCATTCTTGGTTCATTTTCTAGGAGAAATGTAAGGACGATATTAGGCATTCCATATTTCGAATGTAAAGCAACCCATGATGGGGATTCTGTTGGAGCTCAGCAGTAAGTATGAAGAACAAGATTACTGGGAATAAAGTAAAACCCTTAAATGAAATTAAGTAAAACCAATTTGACTAATTTTCCGAAGTAAGCATTTTTACTCTAGTTAATGTACAATTTCGTTATAGGTCCAAATTAGAAAATATCATTAATGGTTGTTAATATTATCTGAATTTATTATGCAAAAAAGAACTCAATACCATGGGCGGTGCACATTTCATCCTTGGGGTGTGTCGGATGTTTACAACTCCTTGTGATAAGATTTTGGCGTAGAGATTTAATCGATCAAATAATTTCTATTCTATTCATATTCCCCTGGATTTGATCCGGAAATTTTCGCTGGAAAAATTAAAATGGGGAGTCGTAGATTATTGTCTGATGACGGTTATATTTAAGCTTGTCAATCGGACTAAGTGCTTTCACATTCTGCAAAGCATGTCAAATGTAGCAGTAGCAAGCTGGATTCCTTTGTTCGTTACCGGACTGTGGAGACACATCCGCTTATAGGATAATGTCTTAACGCCTCGTGCCTTCATTTCATATTACTATTTAACTCTAGGAATTTCATCTCATACTATAGTATAATTACGTGGGCATCTTATGTGGTTTGGTTTAATTATGGGACACCGTTTTTAGTTTAAAAAATTACAATAATACCTCGTGTTAGATTAGTTGGTGAAAAACTTAATTTATATGTGGAATATCTGAAAATTTAAGCATGCTAGATTAATAGGGTATGCTTGTAATGTTTTGATTAACATATTGTTGTGATGTTTTAATGAATAGATTACATTTTCATCAGTATCAATCAGGTTCTTATAAGTTCTCTCCGATAAGTCATTTATTAGCTGAACTAACAGAAGGTTATTATTGTAATTTCCTGACCCTATGATTCTGTAATTAAATTGAACCTCTGGATGTTGAGGTATTTATTCCTTAATATTATTCTACAAAGGAACAAAAGTCAGTATTTGTTCTGGTTCCATCAAAATATGCTACTCTCATCTCTAAAAAGGAAAGAAGAAAAGAGAGAGAACAAGAATTGGCTCTTAAGTTAGGTAAATCGAACACTCAGCTAAATTCGAGACACGCTTAAAGAATTTGCCTTTCCATGAATGGTATGAAGAACGTACGATTTCGCTGTCGTCTGTGCCGGAACTAAGTGGGATAACATGGGTGTTTATTGCGGGTTGGACACCAAAATCTATCCATGTTAAAGAGATCTTTATTTGTCTCCTTTGGTGGTTGTGATACTTAAATTTTTCTGGTCCAGTTCTTATCTAAGAGGAACAGGGAAAAGTACATCCTGTAATTAAACTATTACAACCACATTTATGTCCAACATTTTTACAAGAAATGTCTGTGAATGCTGGTTGGTGCCGAACCGGCTCCAATGTGGGCTACTTCTTTGGACCCGGATCTTGCAATAGGTCATACGGACTTAAATTGCAAAAAATTGGAGTTATTATTTCTTTCTTCTTCTTTGTAGCTGGATCTAGCTATAGGGCATAGGGGATTAAACCACAAGATTTAATTTTATTTTTTTAATTAAACCACAAGAATTGGAGTTTCTTTTTTCTCTTCTAACGAAAATATGGAAGTCTCTTTCTTTCTTTCTCTTCCTCGGGTCTAGCAATAAGGCATGTGTGCTTAAATCACAAAAACTTAAAGAGTTTTCTTTCCTCCACCTTCCCCTCCTTGTTGGTTTAATTGAGAAAAATAGAGAAGGGACGGTAACGCCACCCTTTTGTTAGTGTTATTATGCGAACTTGAGTCATGGTTAGTGTTTGAAGAAAGAGTTCCTGGTGAACTAGGAACTAAAGTCATTATTGTCATCACAAACTCTAGAAATGTATCAATCAAATTGAAAATTGATGCAACCCCACACAAGTATCAATTAAATTGGGAATCGTTATTGTTGCTAAAATGATTAAAGTCTTTCTCGCCATAAATGTGATTGGTTTGCGAACTCCCATTGTAAACGAGTGTGTGAATCCCTAATCTTTCTTGTAAAAAATTATGAACAATTACGAAAATTATGAATAGATAAATCAATTAAGACTACTATCTTGAAGGTGACGGCAAAGTTAGATTTAGAATCAATGTAAAAAAGTAGAAAGAAAAAGGAGAGAGAGAGAGAGAGTAAAATAACTTAAAGTAGTTTTATAAATACCTAAACGCTAGACACGAGGAAGGGTCTGTTTGCAGTGATAATAAGCTTGATTATAGCATATGTGAAGACATGAATAGACATTTTAAACCGATTACGTCACACACGCGTGAATATTGTGGCACAGGGAATCATACAGGACATATAAGCTCGATGAATTATGAAACATTGATTATGAAGCTACAATCAGGTACAAGAGAAGCTGCATGTCATAACTCATGTGGTCCTCAATGTGGCACTGGCTGCAGAGTCAATATGGTACAACAGATCTTTCTGTGAAATATTCGAGTAACAAACATTTTTTAGTCTATGGTGCAATAGTATTAAAACAATATTCTAATGATATGATGTGTTACAAATACATGCAATTCACTTGATAACTCGATGCTGGTTCAACAGCCAATAAGGATGATAATTTTACTCTTGGTAATAAAAGAAAATATCCAGACACTTCGAGGTTCACGTCTTTTTTTAGTAGGGAAGTTTGATCATGACTTTGACTCCGGATGAGTTTATGCAGAAAAACTACATGATACTAACTAGGTCTAATATACATGGGTTATGTTAGGTCCCATCATAAATATCTCTAACAAGAATGGGATATATACGTGGATTTGATTGATTCTAGTATTAAGTATTATGACGTACTGCTTATTTGTATGACCTTGTCTTATTCTCATTACCTTACTTAGCGTAAGTATCAAAGGGTTTTTGTTGGGAAAACTCCAGTGATCTTGATGGCATAATTTATCTTGAGGTCAGGTTCCACCTATCTATTGGATGCCACAATAGTGCACAATTTTATTTCCCTTCCTCGCCTATAAATAAACTGACTTGAATAACCTTGTTGGACGGCTTGAAATCATAATTACTGAAAGAAAAAATTATAGTTACATATAGTTGGGAAAAGAAAACTAACCTAATCATGTGGTGCTTTGCTTCACGTCGCCTTCGGCAACCTTAAAACAGGATTGTCTTAAATGCATACAAAAAAAAATCCTAAAGCATTGTACATGCATATTTGAACTAATCAAATCATAGTCCAGTGTAACACGCATTTAAAAAAGCCACAAGTCGTGTCTGCTTAGGACCCCATCCCATGTGAGGTTCACAAATTCAATTTTCACAAGATAAAGTTGATTCAACCTCATTAATTATCCCATGTTTTTTTCCCAAATAAAACATCAATCAAAAGCAAGTTGCTGCAAGAAGAAACATCAACAACGAGGAAAATTATGCACAGTTTAGGAAAATTTAATTATGGATTATGATATCCTATCGTCTTTATTGGAACCCAGCTGTTTATGCTTATAATTGCTTGGCCATGGTGAAGGCTGGGGACATGTTCTAGATTAGAATTATGAATGATTTGATTCTGAAAGCACAAATAATTATAAGAATCGCCGATTGAGTTCAGTGAAAATTCTTTGATACTCAAACCAGTGCTAGATAGTCCATAAAAAATTGAAAAAGTAAATGAAAAATACAATAAATTCTATGTTAATGCATTAATTGCTTTCACTAATTGAGCTGATTCTTCCTATCTATTATTTTGGATTTTGAAATTTTGTACTCGAATCACTTATTTATACGTCTATTTGATGTCGTGGTATTTGCCTATTTGCCCCCATACAAGTGGATTTAATGTTTGGATCTAGAGTTTAACTAAGGATCCAAGTGCTTTTTGTTGAAAAGCATGATAGTAAATTCATAGCATCCACATTGCAAAGTTTGGTGACAACCAATGTAAACCCGTACTCATATCATGTCACTGACCTACTCGAGTTTGTATTTAAATGAATTATAAAATCACTACATTAGTATTTTAGTTCATAACATTATCATTGTTTCATTGAATATCTTGAATTTAAATACCTACATATACGAGATAAGTGGTATAACTTTATACCATGCTCTTATACCTGCGAACAGAAAAGTCATGAATTCGAATCTCATAGGATAGATATATGGGTGACATAAAACTTTTGGCTGAACACAAACTTGGATTTCATCCGTGCTTCACCACATTTTGATGGAAAAACTAAATAATATTTCATCCCTTCCACAAATAATGAATTATTTCAACTTAGATAACCAAAGACAGGTTGTGAGCTTTTTATGGTCCCATGCAACAAATGAATCTTATAAGATGTCACCTTCACATGTTCGCCCTACACTTTCCACTCCCTCTATTTATTCCCATCAAACACTTTACTCACTTCCTCACAACTAAGTCAATATATGCTCAAAGTTTCAAGTAAAATACATATCTTGTCTTTCTTGTCTTCTACTTTTCTCAATTTTGCTAGGTAATCAATTGTTAGCTTCATTTTCTTGTGCAGGAGAAATAAAATGAGTAGTTTTGCACTTCTCTTAGTGGGGTTTTTCTCAGTGGTTACATCTGCATATGGCGGATATTATGGAGGTTGGATTAATGCTCATGCCACCTTCTATGGAGGAGGTGACGCTTCCGGAACAATGGGTATGTAATTCTTTCACTATAACCAAAAAAATAAAATAAAGGGTTAATTACCAAAAACGCCCTCCTGTTTTCGGAAAATACTTTATGTTTTGAAAATGTATGCTCTTTCAAAGTTTGTCTATGTTTTGTAGATTTTAAATTTCACGGGCTTGTTCACCATTGTAAAAATTTTAGCAAACTTGTCTCAATCATAAGGAGATTTTTGTAATTTTGATATTTATCTTTATCTCACAATTTTCACTGTCATTATAGAAATTTTGACAGATTTGTCTTAACAACAGAAAGGAGTATTCATACTTCTGATGTTTATCTTCATCTTATAGATTTTATTGACTTCATTGTCACAGAATTTTCCACACTCCATATCATAAGAGATACTTGTAATTTCAACAGACAACGAAAATAGTTCTATGCAAAGGGGTCAAACGGCCTTAAGGAGAATTCAATAATTAACCCTAAAATAAAACATCCAAAATTATATCGTCCTGCAATTTATTTTCTTTAACTTCTTTTCTATGTAGGTGGGGCTTGTGGGTATGGAAACCTATACAGCCAAGGCTATGGAACAAATACAGCAGCACTAAGTACAGCTCTTTTCAACAATGGGTTGAGCTGTGGAGCTTGTTTTCAGTTAGTTTGCGCCCATGACCCACAATGGTGCCTTCGTGGGTCCATAATCGTGACCGCCACCAATTTCTGCCCGCCGGGAGGGTGGTGCGACTCTCCCAACCACCACTTTGATCTGTCTCAGCCTGTTTTTCTACGTATTGCGCAGTACAGAGCTGGAATTGTGCCTGTCCTCTACAGAAGGTGATTCTTTATTTATCATCATTTTGTCTTAGTATCTGAGTAGTACTTTGGATCGTTTCTCCGTCCCATTTCATGATACATCTCTTATTATATTGCACAGATACATGCCAAATATATCACATCGATAACTCTATAAGAAAATACTTCTGGATTTTATATGTATTTATAGTACGGAATAAGAGAGAGTACTATTGGTATATATGGTCCTAACCGGTATATTAGTTGCATTAATCTATATGATCTAACGTTGGGATAATTGCCTTGACATCCTTGAGGTTGACGTAACTATAGAGACGCATATGGTTTGAAAAATTACAAGGGATAATTACGTCAACAGTCCCTAAAGTTTGGATAATTATTATTACACTTCTTACTGTTAGTTGAATTTACGAACAATTACTATTACGTCCTTGCAAATTTTGAAACATTATTAAACTCTCTTAATAAGGGGGTGTAATTGTAATTATGCATAAGCTTAGAGGGTGCATGCGTTATACTGTATAGTGGTCGGGATGTAATGCTAATTATTCAAATTTTAGAGGACATTGAGGTAATTATTTCAAATTACAATAGTACACCCTGCCCTTAGATCCACTGTAATCTTTATGATCTAACGCTCAGATATTAATTTACCCCAACATCATTGTGGTTGACTTAACTATTGAAACGCACATGATTTAAAAAACTTATAACATATTATACCATTAGATTAACAAAGAGTCTACCTTGTAATATTTTAATTAGTACTTTAGTTTCATGGAATGTATTTATAATGTTACTGATGCTCTGTTAAATTTTTCGTAAGTTAAACTAACGGCACACAATATTATTGTAATTTCATATACTATGTGAAGTGTTTCTCTAATAAATTAAAACCCCACATGGCGTTGAGGAAATTATCCTTTATGGTTTTTGGTTGAGTTTAAAGTAAAATGAGTTAAACTTGAAGAGACAAAGTAAAATGAAGACCAAGAAATTGTGACTCGGCTTAGATTACGACACATGACCAAAGGTTTAAATTTTAGACCTTAGTCGTTATTAGACCTTGCTTTTACACTCCCAACCATGCTTTTACACTCCCAACCATGTGGATCAATTAAAAGGTAGTTTGGTTTAGATAACGTTTGTAACTCCACTAAGAGTACGGAGATCCTTCTTATCATTTAATTGTATTATGGTGAAAATTACGGGATGGGATCTCCCATTTCAAATGGTATTTGATCTATTATTTCATATCCTTAAATACATACCATGTATATTAAATATTTTCTTATAAAAATATTTAGTAATAAACACAATACACGTGACATGTATTTAAGAGTATGAAACATAAGATAAAATACTATTTGAAATAGGAGATCCCGTCCCGAACATCACACCGTTTAGTCTCTAAGTCATATATTACCAGGAATCATATCATCAGTCATTTCACTATAATGCGGTAGATATGCTTGATATCTCCATGAAATCACATCATCATTTCACTATAATCCTATGCATAGATCATCACTTTCCAAAGAATTCAAATTTAATTAATTCAACACTTTTTCTTTATTTCTTTTTCCTTTTTTTTATCCTTTTATATTTTCATCTTTTGAAATAAGGATTAAACCCTCACATTGCTCGAAAGAAGCAAACACCAATTCACTACTTACCACAATTTCCCAATGTAAATTAATTATGACTAGTGAATAACTCCATTTTCTTGAATTTGTTCTGCAGAGTACCCTGCAGGAGAAGGGGTGGCATAAGATTCACAATCAACGGACACTCATATTTCAATCTTGTCCTAATAACAAACGTTGGAGGCGCCGGCGATGTGCACGCAGTATCCATTAAAGGATCAAGAACTGCTTGGCAACCAATGTCAAGAAATTGGGGGCAAAATTGGCAGAGCAATTCTTATCTCAACGGACAAAGTTTGTCTTTTAAGGTTACCACAAGCGACGGTCGGAGCGTCGTCTCTTACAACGTTGCTCCGCCGAACTGGTCTTTCGGACAGACATTTTCTGGCGGCCAATTCCGATGAGTTTGGCATCAAGTAAACATTCTTATTATTATTATTATAAATCCGTGTTATTGACTTATAATTAATTTAGTTTAGTGGGAGAAAAGAAAGATAGTATAAGGATTGTTAATTGCTTAAAGGGCTCATTTTGAGGGTGCCCTCTGTTGTTAATTCTCAAGTGTGTATGTGTGTGTGAGAGAGAGAGAGAGAGAGAGAAAAGAAAAAAAAGAAAGAAAGAAAAGGAATTGCAGGATGAGGTAATTATTATTTATGTTTAGAAAGAGGAAGGGCGGGAGTTCTTTAAATTAGTTCTCCTCTAAAGTGAAATAATTCGTGGAAGCTGTTTTGTTTCTATAAGCGGAAGTGAACTCAGTTATAAGCTGAATGAAAATCTGTAATCTGGATTTGCCATATGTATAAGAATCTGTCTTTTGTTAACTCTTGCTTGCAGAAGATGTATTATTGTGTTGTGATAAGCTTTGCCACTTGATTCCAACAAAGGAAAATATCGATTTAAGCTCTAAGGATGTTTGGACGTTGTGAAAAGCCTCTATTTTAAAACGATATTTCATTTCTTATTCTGTATCTTAGATATATGTTAAGTGTAATAAATATATATATATATATATTTATAAAAGTATAGGATTATGAATACCATAAATTTAGCATCTATTGTATAATATAGAATAGGAAATGGAATATGAATTAAAATAAATGTTTATGATGTTTGAGAGCTCGTAGATGATATTAATAAAGTGTTTGGTGAATATTTTTGAAAAAAGAGCATAAGATTTTAAAATAGGATGTTAGGATTATATAAATTGTTTTACAAGATTTGCGGAATTACTAACTTATTTTTAAGATTTTTATGTGCTCCTTTAATGTTAACAAATTATTACAAAATTGATATTGCTAAGATCCTATAAGCTTCAAAATTTTATTTTATTTAAACACTTCAACATCTTATTTTCAAAGTAATATCTAAATTTTACAAGTTCCAAAACATATTATAAGATATTTTAAACAAGGATAATTACCTCAACACACCCTGAGGCTTGGCATGATTGCCAAAACAATCCCTGAGTTTTGGATGACTATCGTTATACTCCCTAACTTTAATAACTAACAGAAAACTTAATAGAGCATATATAGCATTATAATTACACTCTCTGAAATATAAGATAATGATTGAAATATTACAAGTAAATCCTATCACAGGTGGTCTATTTGTAATATTACACACTTCTATTAAGTTTACTCCGCAATCAAAGGATAAATGCTAAGCGCTAGGAGTCATTGTAATTATTCAAACACTAAAGGGTGTTTTGATTTTCATGCCAAATCTCACAGGATGTTGAGATAATTATCTCTTTTAAATTCTTATAAATAATAATAATAATAATAATAATAATAATAATAATCCCTTTTAAATAAGTTCAATCTTATACTTCCTAAGCTTGGATGTTCTCATTACATCTTCGAAACTTAAATACTGCTTATTTTAGTTGTACCAGCTCGAGCTTTTCCTTCACATTTTAATCCAAAAGTGAAAAACACTAAAGTACAGTGGGGCAAAAAAAAAAAAAAAAAAAAAAAAAAAAAACAGAGAGAGAGAGAGAGAGAGAGAGAGAGAGAGAGAGAGACCTAAATTAGATGTGACAATCTGATATCATAGCTTGAGGATTTTATTTTCTAAAAATAAAATTTATGAAAGTGACTACAGCATAATGTCCTTGAAGTCCTTGCTGCCAAACAGCGCAGAATATGCAGAAATGCCAGATTTCTTTCTTTTGCTAAAATTTGAACAATGAAAGTGAACCATGGCTAATAACAAGCAGATAGTGTAATAAATACTGAATTTATTGCCAGTAAATGGAAGGTTCGATTTATTAGTTAGGAAAAAAAAATTATGAATTTTTTTCTTCTCTCTCTCTCTCTGCCAGAAATAATTTTTGGTGCTTTTCATTTATAAATATAGTTGCAAACAGATCTCTCCGGGCAAGAACCCTGACAACATATTTACAACGACTTTGGTGTTTGGTGTAAATTATGCAACTACTAAAGCATAGAAATGAATGGTAAATTATTTATTTCAACTATTAAAGGATGAAAATATCTTCATGCAGTGTCAAAAATCCTGTTTCATTATTTTTTTAGTTAAAATAAGGGATGGTTTCAATTTTGAATATGAATTATATCTCTAATTCAATTTACGGTTTTCATGTACAATTCTCATCACTTTGTGTACCTAACTTTTCATAATTTCACACAATATATTTGCTGAAAGCAAAAATGAGATGGCCGATCATTCATTGTATGATGTTTTTAAGACCTCATTTATCAGGCAACCACTTTTGAGTCCATAATGGATGAAGTGAAAATTTTCCCTCCCACTTACCACTCTGGATCCTCTATTTCAATTCGATGTTCTATCTTCCATTTCGTTACACAAATATTTGTCAAGTGTATGTCATCTACAGTCCTATAAATACTTATAAAGAAATATCTGATACACTTGATTCGCTTGGCGTGCATTTAAAATACGGAATAAGATATATATACCATTTTGATAAAGAGAATCTTAACTGCCCTTTTACTATAAATCATGGGGAGCTTGAGTGACAACTTCCTATCTAACAGAAAAGAGCATATGTTTAACTCTTATTTGTCCTTCAAAAGCATTTTTCTTTAGCAACTAATGTGTACGTATTGACAAAAGAACAATATTGGATGAAATTAGGAAAAGTTAGCGAAGAATGTAATGAGACCGGTATGTGAGGGGATGCAAATTAAATCAATGATATACTTTAGGGACTAAACTGAAATTATCCCTTTTACTGCTTAAATTAAACTTATATACATGTATAAACATTTTTAATTTTAATGGTTAATTGTAGTAGTATGTCGGTAAACAAGGATAATACTGCAATTCTCAAATTTTGTTATGAAGGCATCACATTTGACGCTGTCGGTGGTTCTCTTTTTTTTCTTCTTTTTCCCTGGTCCACCGATTTTTCTGTTAAATTAGCTATTTTTTAATTTTTATGAGAAAATTCCGTATATGTCCTTACAAAATTATTTAATATTAAATGAATCCTAAAATCATTGTTCTTTAGTCGGCCAAGTTCATTCAATTTGAAATTATTTAAGTTTGGACGATTTAGATTAGACCAACCCGGTGATCCTTTCACTTGTCAAATGAAAATCACTTATAAATAATCTAATAGTTTTATGTTTTTATGACATAATTATTTGATTGTATTTATTATTCTTCCAACATTTTGAACTTCTCGTTATTGTGATTGATTTGAAAACGTGTTTTAATAAGATCCGGATAATCCTATTCTTTTTTTTTTCTTTCTTTTTTTTTTTTTTAAAGATCCTTGGACTCAAATAGGCCAAATCTTTCCATCTCTAATTAACCAATTTTTTACCTATAAAAAAAATCCTCTAAAGTTCGAAGAAACATCACAATCATGATAAATATCGAATAACTGAAAACTAAGGAAAATATTTCGTTTTGAATAAAAATGAAGATACAAATTATAAAATTACGTTGAGTACTATTCTCCACATTATTTTTCTATCAATGACAACTTTCTCTCATTAATTATTTTAACTTCTTTTGATCTTATAAGATCTTTTCAACACACTAAAGTTTGAAAAGAAATCATAAGGGCCACCAAAAAAAAAAAAAATTACAAGAAAAATAATAAAAAATATCTATTCTTTGGACATGGAATGGTGGTACTGGGTTGCCCCTGCCCAAGAAAACAAGGCCTGCAAGAATGACAATGTGCCCTAAATCAAGGCCTGCAAGTAAATGACAATGTGCCCCTGTCAACGAGGTGGCCCCAATGCCCCAATCGCTTTATTTTTTTTGTTTTTTTTGTTTTTTTTCTTCTTTTTTTTTTAATAGTATAAAAGTATAAACTATCAATTGTCACGTTTCACTTTTATTTCTGCCCCTGTCACTCCCCCAATCCGGGAAAATTGTTGCTAAAAATTATTGCAACTGGACCATTTCCTTTGTACAATATTGCACTGTTGGGGGACCAAAAAGTTAAACAGTGGAATTAAGACAGTTTAAGTCTTTTTTATTTTTATTCTCTTAAATTAGTTGGAGGCCATTTTAGCCTATAAATATAATCAATGATGTCATATATGTGCTTTTCAACTATGGGGAAATATAATTATATTTCCTTGATTTTTTGTAATTTTCAAGAATACAAATTAGGGCCCAAATCAATTTAAATGTAGTGACAATAGAGGGGGGTGAATGAAGCCAGGCCCATAACACTTGTTGGTTCTGCTTTTGGGCCCACATAATGTCTAACCAAACCTTGAAAGCAGTGGGAAATACTGATCTTGGGCCAATTCCTTGAGCCCAAAGCTCAAACCATACTTTTCATAGTACCTGATCCATAAATGAAGGTAAGTCTTAATAGGTGTGATGCCTAGGCGGCCCAAACTTTTTCGTGTCACAAAGTGGCCCTTGCCTTATTTTCCTCTATTGTTTTATTATAAAATTGATAATAGTTTTAACATTGTCAGTTTGTCACCAATACTTTGTTTTTCGCATATAGAAAATCATTAGCCACATTAAATTGAAAAATTATTATATTAGAGGAAATAATCACAAAGTATGTCATCATACAAAGATATGTTAACGGTCCAACTTCTCTGAGGCCTGAGCCATATCGATTCTTCGTGGTCCTATGTTGTATTGGATGATTTAGGTGTCTGTAATGTCAACAATTAAATAATAGAGTCCGAATATGATGTAAGGTGAGGAAATTGAAGATGATTACTACTAATTCCTTCCTTTTCTTTTTGTTTGTTTCTTGTTTTTTTTTTTTAAATAATTAATAACATATACAAGAACAATTCACACATCATGAAATCCATAACATAGACAAAAACTAAATTTGAGCTGAGATCCATACATATGGTATAGATTTTAAAATAGAACATTTTAATTGTATAAAATTAGAGTCTCACTATAATTTGTTTTCATTCAAAACTGCAAGTGAGTCCCTAGAGGAACTCGTGGGTACAAAGTTTAAGGGTAAATTAAACAAATAAAAAATTAATTGCAATAAAAATCCTTGCAAAATTGTATTTACAGTTCCATAGGATGAAAGGGTCTACAAATACAGTCTCACGCTGATCGAAGTCGTTATATTAGACCACGTTAGATAATAAGTACACTGAAGGATAGAGATCGATAGGTTACAAGTTCGGTTAAAAAACGTCTCCCCATTTCTACAGTGGATCCACTATTTATAGTGCTCACTTGTGCCTCTGGATGAAGGGATCAGATTCCCAGATCTTCGCCACGTGGCCACGAATGGATGGTCCAGATCTTCGTGGTCGTACGATCGTACGGCACCGTGCGCTTTGCCTTCCGAATGGGCCTTGGGCCACTCATTGGGCGGGGTTGGGCTTCTTTGATAATGTTTCAGAATTCATCCTTGGGCTTGACTAAAAGGGCCTCCATCACACACTTTTCAACATTGTAAATTACATCACCTTTTTAAAAAGATTTGTAATTTTATTTCCAAATTAGATTTTCCTTCCAAAAATTAATGGAGACAAATATGTGCGAAGTGTCCTACCATTTCTTAACTGAAAATAATCCTAATTTAGTCCCACAAGATGGGGAATTTCGCAAAAATAATTCCATAATTTTCGGGTTTATAGATTTCATCTCATTTTTAGAAAACTTGAAAAGCGTGATGCTACTTTTGCAAATCCCTACATGCAATCTCTTGGGACCAAAAAATACAATTTCACCTGAAAACCTTGTAAACTGGGGGGAGTAAGAAAGAGGCAAAAATAGAAGCAAGAATTTTCGCAATTCTGACAAAGTGATCAGACTTTGACCAAATTAAGGTAGGGGGCTGCAGGTTGTTAAGCAAGATAAATGAAGATGAGAACAGTCAATGTGACCTGACATATAGTATTTTTACTCTATTATTCAAGGGTCAAATAGGAACATTGGGTCAATGTGTCAGTCAGCCAAGGCCCTAATTCCAAATCTACGTAATAGGGTTCGTGCAAGTAAAGCAATCCCCTGCCCTTTCTGGACCCCCTTCTCATCTACCTCTGATTTAAGAGGCTGGTCATGTATTGGTTGAGCCCGTATGGTTAACCCTAAAATGTTCAATACATACATACATACATATATATATATATGTGTGTCTGCACGCGCGTGCACTGAACTATCTCAAGAATCTCGACTGTTTAAAAGGGAGACAAGACCTAGTATTATTATATATAATGGAAAAAGGCACACAACCTCACTTTCATATATTTTATCAAAAAAAAAAAAAAAAAAAAAAAACCTTACTTTTGTATATGATACTATATAATATGCCCCAATTAATTGTCAAATATGAAATTTAGCTGCCTCGAGGTATTTTTCTGTTAACACTCGGGAGGGGATGATGTTCTTTAAAAGCACCTCAAATGGTGAGAGGGGTAGATGGCTTATAAATAGTCTCTAGACCATTTGCTCTCCCGATATGAAAAAATAAAAAAATAATAATAAAAAAAAACTTCATATCATCATAAAACGAATTCGGGATCATTTGTTTCAGTACCTAATTAATTAGGTTTATTTTCTATTGAACATAAGGAATCGAGCGGTGTTACACATTAATTAGATTAGGGCACACTTAATTATGTGTCAAATGATTGACCTCACGCATGGCATGCTATAATTGATTGATAATTCCTCTTAGGAGAGTAATTATAATCCTATAGTTAGCATGAAGTGGAAATATTTTAGATTACAATGAAATGCAACAATTCAATTAATGAATTCTATAACTAACTACATTAACTAACTAGCAAATTATTTCCAAATGGATCTACTCTGTTTGGGATTTTTCACATTTTCAGGTATAGTTCACCTTAATTAGAATTGGTTCAGTTCCAGTCCTATATTCTAAATATGTCTTTAATTTTCTATATCACTTTATAAATATATATTATTTTGTGGGAACACTTAGAGGGTGTTTGGCTAAGCTTATTTAAAATATCTTATAAGCTCCAACATCTTATTTTAAAATTAAGTTGTTAAAATATTTGGATAAAATAAGATATTTTAGCTTATAAGATGTTAGTTATAACAATTTTGTAATTAAAATGGTTAAAATTGAAGATACATGTGAAATTTTTAAAAATAAGTTACGAGTTTCTTATTTTTCTAAAAAGAGCTTATAAGCTCTTAATATCTTATTTTGGTAATTAATAAAATTTATTTCTAAAAATTTTATCAAATACTTTATCATATTTTATAAGCTTTTAAATATCTTATAAGATATTTTGAAAAGTTTATAAGTGCACTTGAACATCCTCTTAATTTGATTATAAGACCAAAAATATAGGCCCAATTACCTTTCCTACTTTTCTGATTCTTCCAATATTACACCATATTCATTATACTATACACCAAGCGCCAAAACCTTTTAGTATATTTCTACGTGATGTTCTTAAAATATCCCCAATTAATATTGCACCACTCTAAACTATTACCTCCCATTGAATATTACCACATTATAAAAGTTTTCTTGAATATTACATCATTCTAATAATTACTCAAAGCCACTAAAGACTGCTTACCCAATATTGTATCTTTATATCATATTATAGATGTAATACATCAAATATGTTAATCATATTTTAATTATTAAAAGACCAATCGTGTATTATAATTTTATACGTACATAATTATATTCTGATTATTTTATGCATACATCGAATGTGCTTTGATACAAATATTGTTTCTAGAATCACTTTAGAGTCGTTGAATTCTACAATCTAGTATAAGATTTTTAAATTTTTCCAACAGACTTCGTGAGAAAAATATAATCTTTCATCCATCCCACACAAATTTCTCAGTCCAAAACACATAAAACTCTAAAATCCAAAAAATGAACAAAAATAGCAGCATCCATATTAGTGTGTAAAGAGCATTAATGGAGGGTGAAAATGAGTCAAATTAGAGGTACCTCTGAATAAAGCCGGGCCCTCCCAGCTGACAAATAAAGATGAGTAAATCGTGTGGATTTCTGTGAAACAAGAAAACAAACACCTTTTTTTCTGCTAATTCTTCTCAAGCCTCCTTGTCTTCTCAAATCTCCTTTGTCTTCTCAAATCTCCTTTTTCTAAAACTTTTACCCTTTGTTATATTCTCTGTCACCACCTCGTTTTTCTTGCCCATTTTCTCCCCATTTCATGCAGCAACGCCACAAGGAAAATGATGGCGCCGCCGCCCACAACCACCGTAACTCAGCCGTGGATAGATTACTAATCCATATGGGCCGATTTTCTGGTAGTGGGCTTAATAATAATGGCCAAGAAGAAGAAGTTGATGATAATGGTGCAATGGGAGAGTGCAGCAAATTAATCTTGAAGAAAAAGGGAGAAAACCCTAATGGAAGTTACAGAAAAGTATGTTCTAGAGGACACTGGAAGCCTCCAGAAGATGCGAAGCTCAGGGAACTTGTGGCGATCTATGGTCCGCAGAACTGGAATTTTATAGCTGAAAATCTTGAAGGAAGATCAGGTACTATATATAGCACAAAGTATCGGGTAATAAAATGAAAGTTGTTGCTAATAATATGTATGAAATCATAATGATTTTTATTTAATTTGTCACAATATAATTTAATACTCACGAAAATTCAGGTAATTAGTAGCACAACGATAATGTATATTCCCAATGTTATGGCAGAGAAAAAAAATGTGAATGTTATTTGTAACAAGATTTTCAATGTCACCGGAAGCTTGTCGTTAATTGTCAATATAGTGACGATTTAAACACAATTTTTATTACTATTAAATTTACCATTACAACTATCGTAATAAAATAACCCTTTTTTTTAATCTATCAGAAGGATATAATTAGTGACCAATTTTATGTAATCAATTACTATATTGTCCCTAATTTTATTAATTTTTTGGGTGCATTGTCTCTTAACTTTATTTTGGTGGAACTTTGTGAAGGTAAAAGTTGTAGACTAAGGTGGTATAATCAACTAGACCCAACGATTAACAAAAGAGCTTTCACAGAAGAAGAAGAGGAGAAATTAATGGAGGCTCATAGAGTTTACGGCAACAAATGGGCTTTCATTTCCAGGCTTTTTCCAGGGAGAACAGATAATGCTGTGAAAAATCATTGGCATGTTTTGATGGCTAGAAAATACAGAGAGAAATCAAAATCCTATGTTAAAAGAAGATATTCCTCTGATCAGACAGTTCTTGAAAGAAGATTAATGGAGGAATGTTCAAATAATTACATTTCTACCAATGATTTACAGCTCCAGAGTGGCTTCGGACAAGAGGTTTTTCGATCGAATTATGACAACTTTGTTCATGGTATTTCCCTTCATTGTTTACATTGCCTGCATAAATCGCCCCATCTTCAAGTTTTTTCGTATGGAATATTCTATTTGAACGCATTTCTTGAAAATAAGTGACACATACCATGCAAGCGTATTTCATCAACGACCAAGGATTTATTTGAAAAATATAATACATTTGGCGTCTTTCTATAATTAAAAAATAAAAATTAAAACATATTTCGAAATATAGGATATGGGACAAGTTTTTCTGTATGATATCTCAATGATTTCTAATCATGGTCACTAGTACGAGCTAACACCTATCTACCTATACGATGTTTTATTATGTCTTCTTAGTCTACTTTTATATATATATATATATCACAAATTCATACTATATATATATCTATATATGTAGAATAGATATATATTCCGTAGATGAGTACTTTATAAGCAACTTTGAAGAATCAAATAATGGGATAGCTAGGTTTCTACTTTTCAATTAGATATACATTCCATGTAGAGATGATCACAGCAGGGCATTGAAGCATCAAATAATGGGATCGGTTTTTACTTTTCAATGATTGTTGTTGCATTGCACTCAAAATACACTTTGGATTTTTTTTATTCTAATTCGTGTTTTTATCTCCTATTTTATTTTATTACACGAATCACTGTCAAGTGTGTAATATCTACAATTCTATTTTTTATAAGAAATATTTAACATACTTGACGTGTATTTAAGACAAAAAATAGGAGGTGAAACACCATTTTGAAACAAAGAACTCAAATATGGTATCAAACATTTGAAGTTAAACAAAACCCCAGAATTTACTTTGCATATATATATATATATATATATAGTGATTAAGTCTTATGACACTGAACATAAGTTTTATCAAATATCAGAATTTACAGGCCGTGAGAGGAAATCTTGGAATATGACGAGAGAAATAGAGCAGTTAGGAAACCATTACGTGCATCTTTCAAGAATGCCGCATAATTCCCCTGGAGGATCAAGCTCCCAGATCTCCTTTGCTGCACCAATATCACCATCTGAATCAGTTGCAGATCAATACCGGGACTCGAGCGATTTTCTGCAGAACTCTGCAAAGCCTATGTTCATAGATTTTCTTGGAGTTGGAGCCACTAATTAATCAAGCTTAGAGAGCTTTGTCAGCTATATATATTGAAGGGGAGAATTAAGTTGTTTCAGATGATGATAATCAATTAATCATGATTAATTGGTGTACCTCTAATTCATATAGTACATGCATGCACAGTCACTTTTTCTTGTATTTTTTCAGTTTCATGATCCGTTAACTTCCATGTCTTTGTTAGTATATAACACCTTAAGCTGTTTTCAGGTCTTGAATTTTAGTGTGGGAAGCAAAAAGGCAAACTATATTTAAAAGACGGGACGAAAGGTAATATCATGACGACTTGTGAAATATATTGGTGCGCTGAAGCATTTTATATTATGTCAAAATAAGCACAATTGTATCCGTTGAACTAGATAACCTAAAAAATTGAAGCAAAAGATTGATAATTACATTACATTATTTTAGGTTTGACTTAATTAATTATAGAAATTCTTCATATGGTTTGATCAATTACAATAACATTCGTTGTTTTTAGTTCAACTAATGAAAAACTTAACGGCATGCAAATGATGTTACAATTAGACTCCTTGAAAATATAAGATATTAATTAAAACGTGATATGTAGACACCTATTAATCTAATATGTTCAAGTTTTCATGAAAAGGTCCAATTTGTATATTACGTTTTGTTATTATTATTTTTTTTTCTTTTTGTTAATTGAAATAATAGTATGGTGTTATATCTCACCGATAGGAGTATTTCTTCATTATAACAAACGTTAGGTGTTGAGTAATCATCCCTTGAATCATTTCAGACATTATTGACCTAAAAGGTTTGGAGGGTTAATGTTCTTGTTGCATCATTTTGCCCTTCCATTTCTTCATACTTTATACTCTTCCAATAACAAAATTTAATTCTTTAAAACCATCAACTAACTTTTCCAAGTTATTTAACCTTACATACAAAAACATGAAAAATGAAAAGGAATACAATAGATAGCATGGAAAAATTAAAAAGAATTGAGTAGAATAAAAAGAATATATATGATTAATTAACTTCAAGAATATCCATAGTAGGTTTCTCCTATAATAAAAAGAACGGCTAGGATTCTCTATTCCAATTCATAAACAAACTATGGAAAATGAATTGAAACAAAGAATCTAAACTGTTAAAAAAAAAAAGAAGAAATTCAACTAAAGCTACTTTCCATAAACTTCACAAACTCATCAAAATCTATCTTCCCATCTCCATTTTCATCAAACACTCCAATCATTCTCCTACACTTCTCCAATTCTAACCCTTCCTCAAATCCCAAAGCACAAAGAACCCTTTGAAGCTCTTTCTCATCAATAAATCCATCTCTGTTATCATCAAATACATCAAAAGCGTCTTTCACTTCATCCAAACTCGCATTTCTCTCCTCAAAAACGTTAAAAATATCATCTTCATCCAACTTAGCTGGAAAATTATTTTCTTCATCATTTGAAAACATTCCTAAGCTTTTCAAAACTGTCTCCACTTCCCCTTTGCCCACTTTTTTATCAGATAATACAATTTTCTTCTCTTTCTTGGTGGATTTTTCAAAGTCTCTGTTCTTTATTGAATCAGAATGATTTTCGGAACAGATTAACTGGGATTGAAATCCCAGAAAAAATTTGGAAATCCTCTTGCAGAGTAAGAGGAATTGAAAAAGGATTACACTTAAAAAAGTGAGATGAACGGTGTTTGTGTTGAGGGGAATTTCATAAAGTGGGAATTGGTTTTGATTGCTGAGAGACATGGCTGATATTAGTGTTAATCTCTGGTTAGAAATGTTTGAGAAAGAAAGGTATGCATATGTAATTCACATGAAGGTGGAAGAATGTTGAAGAGATGAATTGTGGGAGTTTGGAGGCGATGAGGGTGTCTATATATTTGGTCGGGATTCAAAGAGGGGAAGCTCGTAGGAAGTTTCTTATGTGGTTCGGGTACTTTGCGTGGGAGAAGGTGGAAGAAAATGGAAGATACGGTTAACTTAGACGCCCCTGGGATTTCAACTAATTATAAAAATTATTTTTTTGATTTATGAAATTATAATAATATCCTTATTATTTGTTTAGCTGATTATAATTAAATAAGGCTTGTGTGGTATTATAATTTCAATTTCTGAAAATATTAGATATTGACTAACACGTTACAAGTAAACCCTCTATTCAAAGATCTAATTGTAAAGTTACATTGCTTGTTAAGTTTCTATTAGCTGAATTAACAATGTTAAGAGTGTTATTGTAATTTTTTTTACACTTCTTGAAAGTTTGACATATATATCCACTGAAATATTAGAAATAGATCCCTATTTAGGAGGTTGATCTACTTGTAATGTTAAACAGACTCTATTAAGTTTTTTGTTAGTTGAACTAATACATTAAAATTTCTAGTTATGGGGTTGTTTTTATAATTAAGTCAAACTTTATAGGTGTTGAATTAATTATGCCAAAATGAAAAGGAATGAGAAATACAGGGAAGTTTCCCCCTTGAGGAAATTTGAGGGAATTGTTATTGCGGGCTGGACTGATTTTCTTGTCTGTTCTTGGCGATATTTAAGTGGAAAATGTGGAAATGCGCCGTCCTTTATGGACTAATTGACTTTTATAAACTGATTAACAATAATGATTTTTGAATTTGGTGGAATTGGAGTTTTCTTGGCAGCTTCCTCAGCCAAACATGATTTTTTTTTTAATTATTTTTTTTTTTTAAAAAAAAGAAATAGTCATACTTGTCTCGTGGCATTGAATTTTCCTTGTGCAAATTTTCTTTTACACCTTTATGGGTTAAGACTATGACTTCAAAACTTTGAGACATCAAATTTCAATATAATATCGTAGGAATTCCTTCCTTTAAC
>JACFYI010003658.1:719014-738785 GCA_014898755.1 Handroanthus guayacan
AGAAGAAGAAGAATAAAAAAAAGCACCACAATAAGAGAAGATTCATGGTATGTTTGGATGAGCTTATAAGAATATTGAAATTGATTGCTTTATGAGAGAACATAAATTATCCGGTAATTCTTAATATTTTAGTAATTTTTTTTTAAAATAAGGGACTCAAAATTTCAAAATATCTTATAAACTCCAAAATCATCTTATAAGATGTAAAAACTAAGACAAATCCTCTATGTGGTGTGGTTCAATTTCAGTGTCATGTCATAGATACATATTAACTGTAAAAAAAAAATATTTCTTTATAAAAGTATAATGTTGTGGATGTAATATGCCATAAAATGGAATATTCTAACTGGCCACTCGTACTCTAATTCTACTCATATATGAAAGTAAACCTGGTCGGAAGGACTATTTGCATGCTCTTCACTGCCAGAAGAACTCACCATTTTTCTTCCAAATCCTACACAAAAACAAGAGTTAGTATACTATACATTGCTACGTATAGTATACAGAATACAGTGGAAATATAAGAATTTGTACCATTAGAGATAAGTAGTGCGAGGAATACTGACAGAAGAAGAGCGATTTTAAAACAAAGTCTTCGTCCCATGTTTTTTTTTTGGGACAGATTCCAGTAAATTGACACTACAGAAACTCTTTAAAACAAAAGCTGCTTTGGATTTTGTTTTATTTTATTTTATTTTTTTATTTTATAGATGAACTGCTGATGAAGTTAAATTGGGGGAAAAGTACAATAAATGTGACATCAGATCCGATGAATAGATGTGATGATATTAATGATAGGGACGGTCGCAATGTCTCCAATCTTGGATTTCATTAATTTCACTTCGTGGAGTTTGATTTATTTTTACAAGTTTAATAAAATTTCATCTGTCACAAATCACAACCAGTTAATCAAGAATAAATAAATAGTACTAATAATGAATAAAGAAATAAATTGGTTTTAGTTTTTTGTAATGAATTGGATTAATTATCTTGAAATTAACCTAAACCTTTTATTTATGTATTTATTTTTTTTGTCATCAACAGGTAGAAGTCCAATAAAAGTAGGTCAAGCTTACAAGAAAAAAGTCTATCTAAGTCGGTAGCAGGTGTTATTTTAGCCACGAGACGTAAGCATCATTCTAGCTCGACCGGGGGCGATGGTTGAGCTAAAGAATTTGAGGCTTTGAGTGTGTTTCAAAGGTCAACTCAAGATTTGAGGTCTTGTATGAATATTCAATGAGAATGCAAATCGTACTTTAAAAAGTTTGTTTTATCGTAATCCATAATTAATGATTTTTTTGTGTAAAAAATGGTTCGATACCTCTTCTGTTATTTGCCGGTGGTAGTATATGTGGTTTAGACCCCTAGGCTCAACTTGATCTGTGATCTAAACCCATAAGTTATATTAATGTACATTTTAGAATCCATAATTGTTATTGTATATATGTCGTACTTATAAAGAACTTTTAAAATATTCCTAAGGAATATTAATAGTAAGTCACATACATATAATTATACATATACGTTTACGTAACCCAATAGATCTGTGTTAGAAAATAAAATTATGAAAGTTTAGTGTATTGAAGGGAGAGTTGACTTTGAGCTTCAAGCCCAAGGGTGTTGCTGTAATTTGTATTTGATGAGAAGAAGCACTGCATTAAGTGTAATTATGTCTCTTCAATTAATTAAATACTCCAATTATACTAAATATAACTTACTATCATGTGAGGCATAAATCTCAATATTTGCACATCCCAGATGGATAATGGCCCAAGAAACGACCAATTTTAAGTTCATTAGGCATGATTTTTTGTTGATTTTTGTCCCAAATTGGTATTGTTTCTGTGATAAGCTTTCTGCATTTCCATCTCGGATTCAACTGTTGATAAAAAAACAAAGCAAATAAAAAAAATAAAAAAAAAAAACAGAAAAGAAGAAAAGAAAAAGGAAAGAAAGAAAGAATCTTGATGCAATATCTCCAAGACAACTAAATTAATTATAATAATAATAATAAAAAAGAGTCTCTGGTATAACTAAGGTGGTGTTTATAATAGCTTCTAAGGTGGTGTTTGTAAATAGATTATGCAAACATATAGTCGCCTATTTTTGCTAAACATAGGAAAAAATATATTATAATTACAAGCACTTAGTATTTGAAAGTCATCAAATAGTTCACTGCAAACTAACAAAAAATGATGGTGTTAATTTGGAATTATAATAACCTACTTTTATTATAAATAACTTGCAGAACCTTATTAGCAGTCCTAAGACTACTTATGAGATTATAGATTATTTTTTATATTTTATAAAAATTATAGCAGAAATAGAGTTTTCAAACACTTAAAAAGAATTTTCAACAACTCATAATCAGAAAAGTGCTTTTCACAACCAATTGCTAATGCCACTTAAGAAGTAGTTTTCAACTTTTAGCTTCAATTAAGTTGTTTATTTAGGTGGTATTTGCAACTGATTCTAATACTAACTTATGTGATTATGAGCTATCAAAAACTCTTTTTAAGTGTTTGGAAATTCTGCTTCTACTATAATTCTCTAAAAATAATCAGTAATAATTTATAATCTCATAAGTAGTTTTGGGGCAGTTTATAAAGTGTTGTAAGCTATTCTTGTGAAAAATAGTTATTATAATTTCAAACAGTACAACTTTTTGTTTCCTTACGATGAATTATTTGATAATTTTCAAACACCAAGTATTTTTTATTAAAATTTAATTTTTTTCAATTTTCAGCAAAAGTATGTGATTATACTTTTACATCTGTTGCAAATACCATCTTAAAACGCTTCTTTTGCTTTTGATTCGGTAAAGTTAGACAACAAGAGCAATCTTCACAAAACTTTGCAATTTTTGAAACTTTCAACTTTAATTTCCAAATTCTCAATTTTCAATAAATTTTTTATAGCTTTTCCTTTTTTGAAAAGCAAATGCTATTGTATAAACACCTATAGAAGACATTGCTCTTTAAAATTATCTTAACAAATTAATTTAGAAAATAGTGTTTTGATTTTTTCACACTAACTGAGAAAATAAGTTAAGAGGGAACTGTGGAGATCATTATTGTGGCGGTTGAGCCGCCAGGAGTTGCTGTGTTGGGATCAAATTTGCTGATGCCAAGTGACGTTTTTTTCCCTTATCTTCACTTGCCTTTTTTGTGGGCATGAACAGATAATGGGGCTATAAATGGGCAAAAATGGGCACCAGTACCATATCATGAAGCAAACAAAGTACAATTACGTGCCAACTCTATAAAAGGAGAACTATTGATGTCATAGTGCGGGTCTCAATTTACCGACACAAATTATTCAACTGATTGTCAATTAGTGAAATTTGTGAGCTAAAGCAAAATATCAAGAATTTGAAAAGTTAGAAGTGATTTTTTCAAGATCCACGAAATCAACAGTGATGAGTCCATTCTACTCAAGGAGACCAGATGAGAGGAGATCTAATTCAAAATTTGTCTTTTCAGATCATATCAAGTCAATTGTACTGGTTCTGACTTGATACGAGCCAAATATAAACATGATCAGGTATATAATTTAGTTAACTCACTATGTTATCTCATATTACTTAAGATCATTTAGACTATTGATTTGAATATCATGAAGTTTTCGTCGGGGAACCCCAACCATTCTAACGTTCTTTATGATTTCAGGATATAGATACTGAGATCAATTAGCGCACCCAAGCACTAATTTGAGATCAAATTGACATGAGCCTACGTCCAAGGATAACTCCGGAATTCAGATCTGAATTCAAATCATTGGCACGCATCGGGAACAATATAGGATATGTAGTATAATCACAAGAACTATAGATAAAAAGTTAATAGTTGTAAGGGGCCCAATCCAAGAGGAAAAGTCAAGAAAATATTTTATCCAAGATTGAGGAAGATATCAAAATTCAAACTTTCTTATGTTATAATATGAACACGAGCCATGAGCCCCAGGCGAACCTGGCCATTACAGCACACAAACAGACAAGGAGATTGTAAGAAAAAATGTTCTGATCAGAATCTAATTCATATATCCAAGAAGAGACCAATAGTTTGGAGAAAAAACTCCTAAATATTCCCCACTTATTTTACAGCATGTGGACTTTGTTACACAAGCTCACTCTCTTATAACTCGCAGTATTTCATATTTATCTACAGTGCAAGAGAACTCTCAAGTAGTCACTATAACAACTGATCCTAACATGACAAGAAATCAAGAAAATGATAATCAATACGCTTACGAGCTCTCATGGAAGCTTAATGACCTGGAGAATGCTGCTGGATTGGCTTGTAATACTGTGGCAGTTTCTGGAACTTTAGTCTTCACGTCATCTTTCGACGACTGGCTTTCGAACGCCTTGAAAAGACGACCGCCACCAATTGAATCAACTCTGTCGTTCTGTATACCCAATGTAGCCCATATTGAACTCTTAGCAGCTTCTCCAGGATCGTCAATTCGCAATGTTTTTGGAACCCATAGACATTTCTCTAAGTTACTCTCTTTCACCGTCTCATCTTCCTTCGGATCAGCTAGTTTGAGAACATTGTCATCTCGAGAATGCTTCCCCAGGGTTGGGGAATTTGGGCCGGAGCTCGGAGGTGTTTGGCTAGAACCCGTTCGTGGAAAAACCCAAGGAACGTTCCACGGGCCAGGTACAGCACAGCCCCAGTAAGGCGGTGCGCTAGAATAGAAAGGAAGAGGGAAGCTACCCGGACCAAAAGCTGGAGGAGAAGAGCTCCACGGAACAGAATTCCATGGGTAGGGCCACGGGGCTCCAGGATAACATGGTACCTGTGGAGGAAAGGGGTGACAATTTGGCGTAAGTTCAGGTAAACCAGTTTTACCTACCTCGGTACCCTTTGAACTCGAAGCACCAGCAGAAGATCTACTTGATTGATCATCTCCGTTCTCTTTATTTCCATGAGAAACTGAAATTCCGACTTCTTCAGGTTTTTGGAACCCATTTCTCGAGCTGTTTCTCATCGTTTTGTCGACAATGTTCAACACTGATGCCATCGACTCACATAGGGGTGAATCCGAGCTAAACGTGAGGACGGTGCCATTAGGGTTCAAAGCAGGGTGGTGAATTCCGTTTGGAAGATCCATTCGAGCTGTCTGAAGAGCTTCCGGAACAGTTAGATGACGGAACTGGGAAACGGAATTCTTGTTCTTACGCCGACCAGCACCTACGGGAACGTTCCTCATGGTCCCTCCAGCTGTCCAGTATCTCTGACAATTCTTGCAGAAATGCCTAGGTTGGTTGACATTGTAATTGTTGAAATAACAAAATTTTGTGTCCATACTGTTACAACGAGGGCATGGAAGTATTTTGTCCGGTTTCTTAAGGGTTTTTTCCTGTGAGTTACTTGTCTCGCTTTGATCTTCTTCACTCTTTGACATTTTTGCCTGTCCAGCTTCACTATCCGCAGAAGGTGCACACGGATCCTCGATTATTGGTTGATTGGTGTTAGAATCTTTTGGTTCCTCTGATGTCAAAGGTGGGGCTCGATCTTCCTCTTTTGCATTATCTTGTTCAGGACCCGATAGAGTCTGCATTCATACAGATCAACCATTAGAAAGCAGAACTAAAGAGGCCAATATGGCAATAGATCAAATGGTTCAGCACAAAATATTCCAACAAAAAATGAAGCTGATCAATTAAGCAAAAAACTGTTATTGATATACAAGGAATCCAGGATAAATTAAGCTCATTTAAGCAGTATATCAAATTTCCCCATCCAAAATCGCGCCATATGAGAAGACAATATAAAGAAACCAGAAATAACCTTGTATCGACGAGGTTCTTACATCTTACAAGAACTATCCTAATGCATCGGGCCACGCTCTTTCTTTCTCTGAATTTGTCCTAATTCTACCATACCCTGGTAGATTCAATTCTAAAGCTTGAAACTCTGAGCATACATATTCCCAATTTCCCATCTATTCAATTAACAGAAAAACACACAGCTGTTCTCTGCAATGGGGAAAAGAATACAGAGAAAGTATCTGACTTGACATTTTCAGCTAGTTCAAAGCTATTTTTTCGAAATGTCTTCCATTTTCTTTCAGTTTACAGCTAAATATTACTACTCTAAGTTGAATTATTCCGGGGTAGTAGTTGGTTATTACAGAAGAATCATGACGAGTTTTACAACGAACAAAGAATCTTTCCAAATGCTTAGGATCAAAATTCCTGTTTTGGTGCCTTTAATGATGTCCGAGCTACAAGACAAGTATGATCACAGGGTCTTAAGATTCCCACTTTCCTTAAAGTGAAATCAAAGACCAACTTAAACGCAAAACCAAATAATTCCTTGAACAAAATTATCCAGACAGCAGAGACTACTATGAATCCAAAATTTACTCTATCCTTAAAAAGGGGAAAAATAGAAATTGGCATTAAAAATTGTTCACAGAAAATCCATAACAAGCAATTGGCATACACAATAAAATGAAAAACAGCATCAATTCCCAACAACACTTTGTTAAATCCTACTAAGTAGCAACAGGACTTCATATTAACTGTTAACTTTATATTTTAATGCATCTCAAAACCCTAAATCAAATAATTAAGCAGAGCTAATCCCAAACTCCCCAAATTTTCAAAACCCAATCAAAACCAAGATTGAACCATCAAGATTCACCCCAAATCAATTAAAGGGTTGTGTTCAAAACTCAAAAATTATTCGTTTCAATCCATACCTTGGATGCCTCTTGCTCCTCTGCATCTCTATTCATATTACTATCTTCCAGTATAGAATTAGAAGAACAAGGGGGATCTTGGTTTAAGCTATCCTCTACAGCCGCCTCACAAGACTGAGCTGACACAGCTCCGCCACTTTCTTCCGCCGCCGCCGTTGCCGTTTCCGGCAGTTCAATAGTTTTGCCAAAAAGCTTTATCTTGGGGTCTTTAACCTCAGACATTTTTTCGTTTTTATCTCCCTAACCCCCTCTCTCTACTCGAAAAAAGACCACAATACAACAAATAAAAATAAGAAACAAAAAAGCTGAAAAAAGAAATAAAAATAAAACCCTTGAATAACAGATCTGACAAGCACACGCACTGAGTGTGTAACTGCGTGTTGCCTTTTTCCTCTTTTTAGGCTTTTGGGGTTCTGCGTGTGTATGTGATTTCTGATCAGGACTGTCGTTGGGACAACGTGTGATGGATCGATCCAAGAAGGTGTTAAAGTTCAATTGCCACGTCAGAAAAGAAAGTGAATTCTCAGCCACAAGTTCTATGTGGCCTTAAGATTTTGTCTTCCTCTTTTTCTTTCTTTTCCTTTTTTATTTTGATTCTTTCTGCTAAAAGTGGACTGACTCTTTAATCTGACTCAGCACTTTTTCACCTTTACCTTTTTTAACTCTCTCTTTTGTTTTTCTCTTTCTCTCGTCGTTCCTTAGGCCGCCTTTTTAAAAAGTGTTTATACTTTTTAGACGGGATTTTCAAACTAAACATAAAAGGCATTTATCTGATTATGACTTACTAAGATGGTATTTGACTATTTGTAATAGATTATGTAAAAGTATAATAATTTACTTTTATCAAAAATACAAAAAAAGTCGATTTTAACGAAAAATATTTAATGGTTGAAAATGATCGAATAAGTTATTATAAGTAAATAAAAAGTGATAGTATTTAGAATTATAATCACTTATTTTTATTAAAATATGTTTACAACACCTCATAAGCAGCCTAGATTATAGTTGATTAATTTTAGAAAACTTACAACAAGAACAGAGTTTTCAAACACCGTAACATAAATTTCAGTAGTTCATAATCAGATAAGTTTTTTTCATAATCAATTGCAAATACCACTCGGAATTTTTTTTTTTTTAAGTATCTAAAAACTTTACATATGTTATAAATTCTCTAAATTAATCAACAATAAGTAGCACTAGAACAACTTGTGAGGGGCTGTAAAATATTCATAATAAAATGATGAATGACAAAATGAGTTAGTAAAACCAAAAGCTGGAATTCCAAGCACTTTTTTATTGTCTTGTCGTGAATTATTGGAAGTTTCAGACACAAATGACTTTTAATTATAATATATTTTTTTCAACTTTCATCAACAGTAAATAATTATTATTCTATATAATTTGTTGCAAATACCATCTTGGAGTATTTTGGTTTCCATTTTTTAGTTTTGTTTATATAATTTCCGTTTTTCCCTTTTGGATAGGGAAGCAACTTGGTTAAAGTGAGAAAAAAGTGGTATAACAAGCCGTATTTTAAGCGTGTGGGATCAGCAATGGTTTTAATCATGGTTTAGGTTTGGCTAATTGTGATTAGTTCTGGTCTTATGCCCCACTTTGAGTCTTGACCCACGTGATTATAGGCTTTTTATTTGACAATTAACGAGCGGATTTAGTTGATGTTAAAAATTGGTTTAGTGGTATCATTTGGTTCATGTTGGAATTTTAAGGTATGTTTCATTTTAGATTCACATCATAAATCTTATTTTTAGAAATAAAAACAAAATTTCTCTCAATATTCAATTTTCTTTATTTCAAGATATTATTTGAAATTATACATCTTCATTTCAAATCGTTACATCAAAGAAAACTATAAGTATTCTACATATTTCATTAATATATTAATATAATTTATATTTTAAATATTATTTACAATTATGAAAAATTTAATTTGATACGCCATTTAGATAAAAACTTACATGAAAATACATTTATTGTAAAATTTGTCTTTCTTTCAAAATAATCCAATATAATTTCATCCTTAACAAATTCTCCAACACCACTCGGAAAATATAATCTTTCAAAACATTATCCTAGAAAAACAAAAAAGTTCAAATCCACACATTACATTCGATTTTATTAAGTGCAAGCTTCATAGTGTATTGTACTTCATGAATACATATTATTTAGTTCCCAATCAATTTTTCTTTTTTTTTTTTCAAAAAATACTTAATATATTTAATATTTATTTTTATATGAAATAAATAAGAAAACCCTTAACAAAATTATTAAAAAAAAAAAGTTGAAATAGATTTGGTATACATTGGTACACTTTGTGGGCTTCAAGTTGCAATATTAGAGGGTGGGGGTTTTTGGGAATTGATTCTTGCTTTGGTCCACTAGAATAATGTAGATGTTTCTTTTCATTTCTTTTGATTTATTTGGTAGTTTTGCTTTCATTTGGAACCACATATCATTGATGCGGTTTACATTTTGTGTTTCCCATTATGCTACACAATGATAAAGGTAGTTAATTACACTTAAATATAAAAAGACAAAGGACATGCATGTCATAGGCATGGTTGTTCTTAAGTACATTGCAGAAGCACAAATGGTGAGTAGTATGTTTTCTCAAAATGGTGTGCCAAACCACCCACTTTCTGCCTTTTGAATTAGATTATATAATTGTTTTGAATAAAAAAGAATAAGTATGAAATTGTGATTTTTCTTGATACATAAATTTCAAACTAATGCGTATGTGACTGGGAGCACCATAAATAATCTCAAAGGGTGCTATATTTTCTAATATTTTGCGATCTTCATTTTTCTCATTTGAGTTACTGTAGTTTTGCCAAATTTGATTTATGACATCATGCCATATTGATTGCTGGATTCACGAAATGTAATGGACACAATGAAGCCATATTAGATAGGGGTGATATGTACGCCAAGTATGGTGGTTTCGCAGTAAAGTTTCATTATTTTTATTTTGAGTACTCATGTTTGAATCTCATTAAGGACATATAACTCGTCACATTTTGTGGATGTATTATTGACTAGTAGTGGCTGGCTCATAATACCGGTTTATTGAGAAGTGATATTTTATTCACCAATGTGTTGGTGGGGCTGTGGTGACCAAATTAGTCTTCTAAGTTCCAGCAAGCTTTGGTGAAATAAACATTTTGTGGCGATTAGATTTCCTTAGTTGGGGTAGTTACATTGGGTTCTTCCGACCCAATCTTTATTTTTTTTTTTGGAGGGGGGGAGGGGCAAGAAGAAAAAGAAAAAGATTGGGTGATTTGTCAAGTAATTACTAGTATGAGGACTCACATTATTCAACATCAAAAGTACGTGAAAGGTTAAATGTTGGTGCATCTTGAGGGAAGAAACACCTAAAATATCAAATCTTTTGAGGACAATAAGTTATCCTCCTATGATGCAATTGTTGAAGTGCGTTGAGTGCTTGTGCAAATCCATTCTGGACCATTGGTTTTCTTTTGTTAAACGTACCGGAAATCGGTTGGGAGATTGTTTGACCAAGAAATGTTGCATTTTCATGGGGCTGGTCCTCCTATGACCTTTCTGCGTTTGCTATTTCTTTCGGCTAATTTGTTAATAATTTGCTTTAGAAATAATATATATATATGTATATTTATCATTAAAAATTTTAGTCCAATATTTTTACGATCTAATTTCCAAAGACTACTTGAACATCATAAGTTCACTTTACCATCCATAACTTTGTATGTGATCTGGCTAGATCATGGGTTCGAATCATCTCCATTATAAATAAAACTTGTTTTGGCTCAATTGCTAGAAAAATATTTCACAAACTCATATTAATATACATAATGAATTGTAAAAATAATAGAACTTAAGAATAAAAATTAAAAATAATACGTATTTATTTATTTGTTCATTTTTTGGGAACATAACAATAGTAGTGACAACTGATAAATTAGTTATTCATATACACAACAATATAGAGTTGAACTCACCATAAATGCCAGAGCTGTAGCTTGGCGCAGCGAAGGTGGTGTTTGCAATAAATTATGAAAATACATAGTTACCTGCTTTTATTGAAAGCTGAAAAAAATTATAATTAAAGGTACTTTGTATTTGAATATCATCAAATAATTAAAGGTACTTTGTAAGCCAACAAAAAGTAGTATTATTTAGAATTATAATTTATATTGACCTACTTTTATTAGGAATATCTTACAGTATCTCATAAAAGTCATAAACTATATTATGATTGCTTATGTTGTTATAAATTATTATTAATTAATTTTAAAAAACTTACACCAAAAGCATGGCTTCCAAATACTCGAAAAGAATTTTCAACTGCTCATAATAAAATAAGTAATTATCACAATCAGTTGCTAGTGTGAATTACATGAGGAGCAATATAACTATCAACTCCTGAATGTGATTGGCTTTCCTAATCAGCTTTGAAGATAAGTCCTCCATCTGAGCTTTTTCATCAAGCTACTCATCTGCCTTCATAGTTGCCAAACAACCAAAATTATGCGTGGCTGTGCTTTACCATTTTTTCCTATTTATTTTATCATTTTTGTTTCTTTTGGTCATTTTTAATGACACGTGTTACTGCAATAATACACGGGATCGTGTTCTGAGCCTTTTATGTTTTATTATTGTCCCAAGCAATTATCAATAATTAATTTAATTAATATTTCTTGTTAATGTGTTTATCTTGTTAACGCATCATTTGTTCATCCAAATATTTTTTAATTAAGAAGTTAATCCCCTTAATTAGTTCTCGAACTTTCAAATGCTTTTCACAAGGCTGTGCCACGTTTTCTTGTGCTAATTAAGTTGGGCAAAAGTCTTCGTAAATGCATCTTATTTTATAATATTGGTTACCCCTAAGAATACAATTTACACGTGGAATGATTTTTGACCACGTTTATCTATGTGAGTAAAGAAGATTAATTGTATCATTATCAATTGATAAAATGGACCTTGTTTTAGTTTATTTTATCCTAACATCAAGCTTATCACAAAATTATTACCTTTTTGTGATAGAGTTAAAATCCGTTTCATAACTAACTATTGTAACGAAATTTTAACAATTTCATTGTGATAATATTCAAATTTGTCAATTGACATAACAGGTTTATCATTTCAAACTGTCTAATGAGATGTTTTGTCTTGAAAAGTCGAAAGTTTGTCCCATATGAAAAAAGTCGAAAGGCTTCAGATAATTTATAATTTGTTCTCTCTCTCACTCTTCGATGCACCTTTTCAAGACAAAATCTCTCACAATGTATACCGAGAAACAATACCTGGAAATAGTTTGAATTTCCATATTAAGTGACAAATTTAGGTATCATCAAATTACATACTAGAAAATAATTATAAAAATTTATCCTAAATTTGTGACAAAGGTTGTCATTTTTCTTTCTTGTAGTGTTGTTTATGTGTCACATTTTAATTTCTCGGAAATAATCTAACCAAATTAAACATATGAATATAGCACGCGTGTCCACGATGTGGGAGTAGAACTATATTAATATCTAGGATTTAGCCCATTGGGCTTTTCTGGTAGTTGACGAGTTCATCTTAAAAATTTCAGTTCAAAGGCCCACTATAAAATTTTACAAAAGTTCTATTATTACAATAGAAGGGTATTGGGCTGCATCTGCAATGTGCAATTTCAATTTCTTTTGATTTAAAAAATAAATAAAGCAATCTATCATCTATGTATAATAAAAAAATAATAATAATTAAGATTTATCATATAAAATTAAAATACTTGAGTCATGTTCACTTTGTATGATTTGTTTGAATGTATTAGTTTAATTAAGTGCAAAAGGGATGAAGATCCACGAAATTGAAAAATATTGGACAAATATTTTAGCTTAAGAACAAATGAAGATTATCAAGAACAAATGAATTTACTAAAGGTGGAAGTAGAAACAAGAAAATTAAAGGACGTGCCTTGTGCTAGGTAATAGAAAATAGGTTTAACTATCTCAACAATTCCTGAAATCTGATTTAATTATAGAAAGATGCTCTATCATTTGAGAAACTATAATAACATCCCATATTACTAGTTTAACAATAGTTCAACTGGCCCTTGTTTCAGTCACTATATTAGATTTTTAGGAGGTTCAATTGTGATGTCACATTCATTAAGATTCTCGTCAGTTGAACTAACGACAGGAGTTGTTATTATAACTTTTCAAATTACAAAGGGTGATTTGGCACTTAGGTCAAATTTCATAGAATGTTAAGGTAATCATCCCTAAAAAAATTATAAAAATATTGAATATTTGCAACTAAAAAAATTAATGGTTGTGGTGGAAATAGTAGTCAATAATTCAAAATTAAGAGCTGTAGTGGATGTAGCCGCCAATTATCAAAAGTTAAGGTAAAAATATCTTTTATCGTGTTTACACTAAGATCAAAATATTGACCATAGCTATATGCTATGGTAAGTTTTTTGCTAACCCTGCAGAAACTACGTGTCATTGCCATGGTGAAATCGTAAAAAATGGCTTTCCATCGCCATTATTTTCTATTAACATCAGCTTTAAATCGTGGTAATTATTTAAATTTCTTATCATGAAACCAATGTAATTTCTCTAACAAAATTTTGGAACCAAGAATTTATCATGTCTCGAAAATTAGTTCACAGTTAAAAAAGTGAACTTATTCTATTGTTAGTTTTAACCATTTAAAAAGCTCTAAAATCTAAATTTAAAAGAACAAAAAGGTTCATGGGATATAATGAACAAAAAATACATAGTTGAGAACATTTAAAACGTTTCTGACTTAAGGACATTGACTTTACTGTTTCCTTATTAGTTGCAATGAGAAAAAAATATTGTTCCATTAAAGTGGCTAGAAATTATATTCTTTTCAGACCATGTGGTTGTTGTGATTAGTAGTAAATCACATTCATTGTTTGTTGTAATCATGTCGCGTAGTGGAATTTTTTTATTGCATTACTATTCCAAGAAAACAGAAAGTTCTATGTGAAAAAGTGAATTATAAGTGGGAATCTTGTTAATGAGGTATTATTATTATTATTATTATTATTTGTTAAAAAAATAATCTCAAGAATTAATACCGACTAAGAGGGTGTTTGCAACTGCTTATTATAAGCACTTATGTGATTATGAGTTGCTGAAAGCTATTTTTAAGTGTTTAGTTTCACTGCTTCCGCTATAAGTTCTCTAAAAATAATCAGCAATAAACTATAATTTCATAAACTGTTGTAAGCTATTTTTCATTAAAATAAGTAATTATAATTCAAAATAATACAATTTACAGTGAATTATTTTGATAATTTTCATATTACGTACTTTTGATTATAATATGATTTTTTTCAACTTTCAGCAAAAGTAAGTGGTTATTATTTTACATAAATCATTGTAACCACCACCTAAAAAATGTCCATGAGGTGATTAAAATTTTATCTTGTATTTGGAATGTGCACAATGAAACTTTTGTAAGGATGGGAATAAATCAAACTCTAGTCAAGAAGCTTTCAAACAAATTTCCTTTTATTTTCTTATTTTTCTTGCTAAAGCTTCAAAATTCGTAAAAAATAAAAGAAGAAATAAATGAAAAGATCTGTCCCTAATTCCAAGTACAGCTGATGTAGCCTGTAGGCCCAAACTTATCATAGCACTTCCCACAAACATAACAACAAATGATTCGCAAATCATTCAAACATCACATAGAAATTCGGTCCAAACAGCCCACAAAGTAACAGCCCATAAAATTCCATTAAAAATGGTCTTTTCCTCAGCGTGTGTGAATTTTTCCATTCAAATGAGCGAATATCAGATTCAGATTGTGATAAGTAACTGATAAATTAATCAGCATAAAGCAGTGTGTACGTAATGACTATTATATGCCATAATATGACTTCATAGTTCTTCCTTGTCAAGAACAAAATCCCTCTCACAAGCCGGCCGAGAATCCATATAATCGTGCCCTTTCATCTCTATTTTCGGACCTTCTGCTGTAGATTTTGATTCTTGATTACAAAAACCTTTGTTTCCTCCGATGATTTTAATCTATTTATGAAGAAAATGGAGCATTTCTAGTTGCCGCCGACAATTCCCGATCCCGAGGCGTTCTGTTTCAAATCCGTTTTCCGACTCTTGAACTGGGTTGATCTGGAAACTAATTGCGGAATCGTGGGGTTTGAGTTGGATTGGTGGGTTTTCGATAAATCTTCATCTTCAATCTCTAGATTTCTTGGGCTCAATTCAATCCCAAATGGTCTGTTTCGATAGTTTGATTCCAGTTGACCAGGATATAGACATGGCCAAATCTTTGAATTCGACTGACCCTAGTTTGAAACCGAAGCAAATTAACCAGTTCCATAAGAACAGAAGAACTCCCAATTCTCTCCATCACTTAAACATCCCTGCTTGTGAACAATCACGATATGCTGTAATTGATGTAATAATCTTGATTGCCGTGATTTGCGCTTGTGGGTTTTTGCTCTATCCTTACGCCAAGACTTTAGCACAGAAAACCATTGAACTTGGCGCAGAAGTCGTGGATGTAATAAGCGAGGAAATTGTTCGTGCCCCTCTGGTTTTTGGATGCTTAGGATTTAGCATATTGTTTGCAGCAATGGCGCTTGCTGCAATCGCGGTGTATACAGACAATAGATGTGGGAAACCAGGTTGTCGTGGGCTTCGAAAGGCTGCTGAATTCGACATTCAATTGGAGACAGAAAAGAGTGTGAAGAAATCAACTTGGTTAGCTAAAAATGCACTAAAGAAGGGACTCTTTGAATTGCCTAGAGATCACCATAGGGAATTGGAGTTAGAGCTCAAGAAGATGGCACCTCCTAATGGAAAGGCTATTCTGGTACTTAGAGCAAGTTGTGGATGTTCTGTTGGCAGAATGGAGGTTCTTGGACCCCGCAAATCGCGAAAGGTTAAGAAGTAGTGTTTATAAGGTAGATTTTTTTTTTCTTGTTTTTTGTTTGTTTTTCTCTATAGGAGCATATGAGATACTGAAACTTAGAATTAGTGATGAGCAGATCCCTTTTGAGGTTAATTATATTTGGACAATATAGATATGAATAAGCTCATTGGAATAAGTTATCTGAACGATATACATACATTAACAGGTTATTTGAGGAATATATGGGACCTTCGTTTCATTACCTTTATCATTTTTAAACCATATTTATGATCTTTTAACTGTTGAAAAAAGTGCTTATGTTCTTGTGGGACTCTCCTTTATGTCTGGATTATTTTTTATGTCAAAAGATGATTCACATTGTTCTGCTTTTGGTTATTCGCTTTGTTTGATTGGAACCTTGATCTGGACTTTGATATACTGCTTTTTATGCATTCTTTTACGCAATGTATTAGTTCTTCATCTTTCGGATGAAAAAGCATGAACTGCTTTTTTGATATTTGATCCGTTGCAGTAAATTCTGGAGTACGTCTTAATGTTAACCTGTGAAGCTTGGACCTCTACTATGGATATTAGTTAACAAGATCAAATATTTGTCTTTTACTTTGATATGAAGTTAGTTAGATGCTTTAGGCTTTAGATTTATTTCCTCAGAATGCTTCATCTTTGTGATATCTCTCTTTCGATTGCTCTCTCTGAGCCTCAAAATTGTGCCTCATGACTGTTCCATTACGGATCTCACTTGTAACATTTTGCTACTAAAGTTGAGCTGCATATCCTTGCTTCTAAATCTTGTTTGGTGGTATAGAAATAAAAGAATACTTCAGTTGATGATGATGCTTTCTATGAGGGACTCGTTGTCTCCCTCAGTAGTTGTTTGTTTCAACCATGTTCTTTTAAATCTGAGCCAGTTGATTGATAAAGACTCATGTAACATCAAATCAAGAGCTTATCTTATAGGGACGGCTACCTTTACACCTACCCAGTCTCGGTCTAATTACAGAAACACCTCTTGAATAGGGGGTCAACTTGCAATGTTCCAATCAATATGTTAGATTTTTAAGGAATCTAATCGTTAATATATAGACTGAAGCTCAATGGGCTATTGTTGATATTTGTGCTGATGATGATGTTTCTTGCATGTTCTGATTTTTTTATTTTTTTCAATTGTGTTGGTGTTTGGTTTGCTGAATTGAGTTTAGTTATTTATAGGGTTCTATGTGAGCAGAAGGGTTCTTAGTTCTGAAGTTTCTAAATGTGTTAAGTCACCGAATATCCCATATATGCTTCTGCATAGACCTTATCATATAATGGACCAGTTCTTACAAGAGAAAGATCCTTCATATGAGTTGGTTTTCTCACATCTTCTATGTAGCATCATTTGGGAATGATGCTATGTGTAAAACAAAACCCATCTCCTTGAAATTAACAAGGACCAAAAGGTAGATTTTAAAAGGCAAGTAGATGTCACTTCACCTAAGAGGATTCAGCATCCGGCTTTAGATTTTCTATTCTAATTTATATTTTATCTCTTATACAATTGCAAGGGTGCCTTTCAAGTATATAACATTTATAATTCTATATTTTTATAAGGAAAAAATTTAGGGTTTATTGCCTTTTACTCCTAAAATTATGAGATTACCAACCACTACCTTCATGGTTTAAAAATTATAAATTAAACCTCATAAATTTGCAAAATTACCAAATTATCCATTTTCTTAAATTTTTGTGACTGAAAACTACTGATATCCTGTAATTCTTTTTGATTGCATAACTATCTATTATGCCTCTGTGCTTGGCCGTTATGATTTTAGAAACTAAAATTGAAAAACATAATTAGTTTTCTATCAAAAAAGTTAGCGTAATGGATAATTTAGTAATTTTATAAATTTATTGGGGTTAATTTGTAATTTTCAAATCATGAGGATAGTAGTTGAAAATTTCACAATCGCAAAGGTTAGTAAAATATAATTAACCTAAAATTTTAATACACTTAGCATGTATATAATTCAAGAAATATGAGATGAAATACTATTTTAGAATAAATGATTCTAATCGTGGTCACCTCAATTCATACATGTAGGTTGGGGGCTCTTCTTGTCATGATTATTGATGGAATTACTGTGACACGTTTTAATTGACCATCCATAATTTTGATTGGTATTAATTTTCTTAATCACAAGACTGAATTTGAATTGCAATCCATCGATGATACAACCGTGATTTGAAGGAATTATTGATAAAGTGACACGTTTTAATTGATGATCTATAATTTTGATTGGTGTTGATTTTTTTAAATCACAATACTAGATTTGGATTGTGATTCATCGGTGCTACAACCATAATTTGAATGATATGAGTTGTATTCATTTGCTTCATCTCTACAATATTATTTGTGCCCGCTTTAATTTTTACTAGTAATCGTAGCGTACTCGATGCATGTGCCTAAATTTTTTTGTTTACAAAATTAAAAATATTTATTTATTTTTCATGATAAAAATATTTTTTTAATTAGTGAATATTGTTACTTAAATTTATTATGTAGAATAATGTGATCAAAAGATAAAATATATTTAAAGACAAAAGTTGGAAAGAAAAGTATTAGATTGAAGAAAAGAATGAAATAGAGAAAAAAATATCAAAAAAGAAAATTTAAAGAAAAATATTAGGTAACTACTTTGTCATTATTTTTTGTAACAGTATTATTTTGGTATATTTAGCATAAAGGGCAAAAAAAAAAAAATATTACATTTGATCCTCTTGTTTTATATATAGTGTAGATATCACTACCATTTGCCCATCAATTAAATGAAATATTATATTTAATCTTGAAAATTTATTTAAAAAGAATTTGACATGTAAATATAATATTGATGACTTTTTTCATTGTCTACAACTCAAATCCAAGCTAAGTTCAGTGTTCCTCGGGAACCTAAATTTAGAAAGAAATTTGGGTCACGAGAGAAAAGGGGGTAAGGCCTGAACGATACTATGGAACATTTAAATGATATCTTAGAGACATCATAACTAAGAAGTTAGGTGTTAAATTCGTTTTTTTTATTGCACATTACGTTATTGTGGTATTTAATATTGATTTCGAATATAATTCTCATCTTTGGCTTAACAACGTGATAATATTTTCTTTCTTTTTTTAAAAAAAAGAGTTATTTTGTTCGACCTATCCTTACGAAATAACGAACTATATAACTTTTGCAGCACTTTTCTCATGAATCTATTGTAGGAAAAAGATAATATGCAACTTCGAGTATATCAATTATATCCTTAATGAAAATGGAAAGCCAATTTGAGAATTTCTAATACAGATATTCAATTAGTTCCAATTAGTTGATTCGAGCATTTCTTTTTCTATGTTTGAAGAACGATTAGTTCTTTTTCTATGTTTGAAGAACAATTAGCACAGTTAATCATCATATTTATACATTGCACCAATAACATTCAAAAATCTGTAACTAAGGACGAATATTGGCCAATTAATAAAATTACTTCACCGTAAAAAATCAAAGTAAGCTAAAAATATTGAAGAAAGACTCGCACATCTTGAAAGTTTTCTCGAGTCAAAGCTCTCAAAATGAATTTTGAAGGCCCACAAATTTATCACATCACTTCGTCCTTTAAAAATTATTAAAAATCCCTAACACCTACTTAAACATTAATTTTACACTTAGTTTTGACCCTTAATTTTTAAACTCGAATTTTTAAAAGTCTCAACTTACTTTTTTTAACCAAAATGTAGACAAAACTTAACGTCAATCATTATATTCTTAATAAAAACCCATTTATTTATCAAGAATAGTATTTTAGGTGGGCTTTCGCTCTCTATATTTTATTTTATTTCAATTCGTTCAAACTATATCTTAATATTTTTTCCTAATTGAAATTTAAATAATATTAAAACGAAATTCAAATTCAACTTTACAAGAATCTTGTCATGGAAAAGAGAACCACCCAACTTCTCACTTGCTCCCAATTATGTACAATGACATTTTACCACATTTACTACCTAATTCAACCTTTACAAATAAAGAAAATAAAAATAAAACTAACAACTAATTCTACGAAACTTCCTTTAAAAAAAAAGAAAAAAAAAAAAGGAAAAGGAAAGAAAGAAGAATCATATACTATCATC
>JACFYI010003658.1:749000-772542 GCA_014898755.1 Handroanthus guayacan
TACCAAGTCGTCTCCCTGTGCCATTGAGGGCTGTCTGTCCAGAGGGTTCGCGGGACTTCTGTCTGGTCGTTCATGTTTGCAGTTTGATCGCGATAGAAGAGTTTCCTATACGTAGATAACATGATTGGCTCAGCTTTAACGGGCAAAAGTTGTGTGTTGTATGTTGGTTATTTCACATTTAACGCTTGTGCACATAGGCATAGAGACACAAATGCACACACATCTTATCCCTGGATCAATTTGTCCTTTTGTCTGGTTGAGATTGATAAAATCAATAAAACAATATTGCTAAATATTTGTACGTTATGCTTCGATCTTTGTCCATCTTGGCTGCATATGATTGTCTGTATAAACTATATTGGCTATTCAATTCATTTAGGTGTTTGATTAAAACTTGTGGATTTCTTATTTGTAGTGGGCTCAAGAATTAATCCACCTTTGGTTTGGAATCATTTGACCATATTAAAAAATGAAATTTCCTTTCTATCCCTCTACCATAGACATGAAAGTCTATTTTAATATCGTATATTGCTAATATAATGCAAGAAACCATAAGTAGCTAGTTCATTTTATAAATAGGATGAATAGAAACGAAACATCATGGAGGAGCTGCTGACAGAACATGGCTGGCTCTCTGGAAAATGAGAACTCTGAGTTGTTCAACAAGGTCATGTTGATCCTGGAAAGACTGGATTATGGCATAAAATTTGGCCTAATCTTTCGTTTTATACAGGCATTTCTACTGATGGCCTGCTCGCGACTAATCATAGGCCCATACTATTTGGATAATAATACAAGACTCTGGTCGCAACTCAAAGGTAGCAATTATTAATCTTCTTCAGCAAGATTGTGGAATGGCATGTGTTCTATTGTTCTAAAATTATAAATTTGCCCTTCTAATTCCCCACCCAATTACACTTTTGTACCTCTAATGGGTATATTTGTAAAATCCACAATCAATCTGCCAGAATCTCTATAATCAAATAGGAGAGTAGAAGTTAGAGAATGTGATGATCTTGAATCCAATCTATTGCGTTAAATAGAGACGACACTAACTAATCTACCATAGTAAAACCCCAGTCCGAATTTCAGCATGTCGCCCACATTCTATATCAAACGAGGTTTAAAGCTATTGCTCCGAGTAAAAGACCATCTATTTTCGTACTCTTTCTAGCAGAAGTAAAATACTGACTAACAAAATCTTTATTTTTTTACATTCTTGCACTTATCAATGTCACCAAAAGGAGGTTACAAAACATCCTTGTAACAATTTATCCCGGCAACAACACCCGAAAAAAAAAAAAAAAAGAAAAAAAAGAGAAAAACCCTTATAACAGCCTGGATGCCTAAGGGAGGATCACCATCTCAACCAAAAGTATAAATTAATGCAGAAGAACTGAAGCCATTTACCATTCCAGATTCCTCCACTTTTACCTCATTTTACCACTGATACTTAGCAGCTACAAGAACTTCTTCATAATTTTGAGCGGCGTGATCCCAACTTAAATCCTGCATCATACCTCGTCTCTGTAGCCCCTCCCAGCTCTTTTTATACTGTCGGTAAGTCAATAAACAGTTCCCGAGAGCATGTATCAGTTCGTTTACCTCTGCTCTAGCAAACGTCCATCCGAGGCCTGTTTCCTCAAACGGGTTAAAGGGCTGCACTGTATCTCTTAGTCCACCCACTGCATGAACAACTGGAATCGTTCCGTATCGCATTGCGTAGAGCTGGTTCAGCCCACACGGCTCAAATCTTGATGGCATCAGAAGTATGTCTGCGCCAGCAGTTATACAATGAGCTGTCTTGACCGAGAAACCTACCCATCCTCTAACTCTGTCATTGTACTGTCCCTCAAACCGCCTAAGCAGCTCTTCAAGATCGTGTCTGCCTGTTCCCAACATCACCAACTGCACATCCTGGCCCATCATCCATGGAACGGCTTCGGCTATCAGATCGACTCCTTTTTGTTGATCAAGTCTCCCGATGAAACCGATTAAAGGAACATCTTCACGTGTGGGCAAGCCAAGTTCCTTCTGGAGTGCAGCTTTGCATTGGGGTTTGCCTGGCTTGAGGGTGTCAAGGGAGTAATTAACATAACCATCAGATTGAAGGTGGACATCTAACTCAGGGCTCCACTCTTTCACATCAATCCCGTTTACAATTCCTCGTAGTTTCCAGTCATTCTCGTTTATGATTCCGTGCAGACCCCAGCCACCTTCAGAAGTTTTCAGCTCCCAAGCATATCCGTGACTAACGGTAACTATACGATCAGCAGCTTTTAAACCTGCAGCAAAGATGTTGAAGTGGTCTCCTCCGACTGGATCGTACAGCTTGAAATAGTCCAAGTAGTGTGGTGGAAGATCCACATAGGAAAAATCCTCCAAAGGACCGCGACCCTAAAACCAAGTAGTATATTAACTTTCTCCGCGTGAAAATGATTTGTTGCGTTTCCACTTATATTTACCATAAAAGTGAAATCATGTCAATGCCATAAAAGGGCAATAATTTACTAGGAACAAACCTGATGAGCTATGTTATGAATCACGAGGATGGATCTTGTATATTTCATTAACCCATGGTCCCGATAATATGCCTTAAGGTAGACTGGCACTAGAGCTGTGTGCCAATCATTTGCGATGAAAACTAAATTTCCATCTCCATAGCAGACCCCACCACATGGAACATGCCAAGGAACCTGCGTTCACCAACTTTTCCAAATCATACAAGTACAACATCTAACAGCATGAAGTAAACAAACAACATAGACCTAATATGACAACATATTACATGGGATTAGAGTTGTCCTAAACTTTTCCTCTGAGACGCCATAATAAATTCCTACTGAATGCTCTCATTCTACATCTTAATTTAATCATACCTCTACAGCAGCTTTGCAAAACAAGGTCATGCGCTTTAAAATGTCCTGCAAGAATAAGTAAAAGACAAAGCATATTAAGTACAAAAAGCCGAAAAGTAGCAAGAATCAGTTCATTTGTTTGAAATATGTCAGAAAATGCATCGAGGCACAGTACACGCTCGAGGGTAAGTTCTTCATAAATATGTGGTGCATACATAAGGTAATATTGTCATATGGTTGCCAAGAAACAAGAGACCTTTTCTCTTGTAAAAGACTAGTTAGATTTGGACAACTAAAGTAAAAACCATAAACATACTTACCACACGATTTCCTCCGTATATATTATTCCCCATGTGCCGGAAATTGGGGATATCAATAAAAACGAAATCTACACCATCAATGTAGGCCTGGAAGTAAGTAACCTCCATATCCTGCACAATATCATACGATGTTACACAATTGTGAAAACAAAATTAAATGATGTATTCATTGCTTACCTGACCATCTACTTTATATCTCTTTCTAACCCCTGAATCTTGAGCTTCAGCATAATTATCATACCGAGGTACAACAACCTATATTTACAGAAAAAATAATTTAGTAAAAACCTTCAGATTAGACCTCTTTTGTTTTATTGTTGAAAATTTTAGCTCTACAGCCAATTTAAGCATATGTACCACGGTCTTCATTGAATTAACCTTGCTATTATGGTAGAAGAAGTCATCAGACTATTTATAAGATATGATTAGGCTTATAAAAATCTGTTGCATATATGATAATCTACAACAGTGGAAATTTACATCGAAATCCATCATAAGACTTCTCATCACAAGAACTTCTATTTATTGCTTTATAGATTTGGAACTGAGATTAAGTATACGGCATCTTTTAAAACGTAATCACATCTTACCATGACTCTGTGTCCACGCCTAGCCAAAGCCTTAGGTAACGCCCCAGCAACATCACCAAGCCCACCTAAGGAGCAACATGCAGGTTTAGTCTCAAGTCACATTGTGCCAGCAGAGGCAGTGCTCATATAGATTTTAGAGCATGTGTATGTACGTGAAAAATCTCTAGGAAGGATCAATAGTTTAAGCATTTATCTAATAGCAATTCACTGGAAAGCCTACGCTGCTGGGTGATGAAGAAAATCCAAAGTTTGCGGTAATCCTTTTAATATTGCAAATAAATATCATTAAGCACTTTGAATAATTATCGGGTTGGAATATCTTCTACACTTGAAGGAAAGAACCCTGAGAGTGCTTTTGCTAGGTATAGAAATACCTGTTTTAACCCAAGGAGCACACTCGGAAGCAACCAATATTACATTCATTACATTAGCCCCAGCCAGTGGAGGGGGTTTCACGTCTTCTTCTGTTGGATCTTGAACTTCAACGTTTTCAGGCTCTGGACTTGATTCCATTAAATCTTCACGCTGATCATCTTTCGTGCTCGATAGGATACCAGATCGAATGGCTGTCTTTACAGTAGTATCTTTCAATTTTTTGTTTGATTCTTCCTCCACGGAAGTCTTTGGAACAGATATTCTCGCCTCTGTAGTGCTTTTCAACTCCTTGTACAAGTCAATATTAGAAGAAGGTTTTGGAGCAGGTGCCACTGAGGATTTCAGAGGCACAGATGTCACTTCCTTAGGTTGAACATTCGCGGAAGTAGTGGCTTTGGGTTTTGGTTGGGGACCAGCATCAAAGATAGTTCCATTAGCAGGAAGGTCTTTTCCAGGTTCTGTTGCATCTGCCACAACATATTTAATAGAGATGACGCTAAATATTCATTCACCTCATCAATGGTTAAACGGGTACTGCTAGTTAACGAATAGGGATAGTCACCTCAACACCCCCGAGGTTTAGCACAATTACCAAAATACCCCTTGAGCTTTGGATAATTATGATTACAATCCTTTCTATTAGTTCAACCGATGCATAATTAAGCTGATAATAATTACAATTACACCCCCTTATTCAAGGAGTCTACCTGCAATGTTTCATGATTTTCAGGGGGTGTGGGGGTAAATATCCAAACCTCAAAGAGTGTTTTGGTAATTGTACCAAACCTCAGGAAGTGTTGAGGTAATTATCCCTAAAAAATATTCGAGCTTATGGTCCTCGTTGATATCATTACCTTCAGTTTCACGAGCATCAAGTTTGGAGACATTACTCTCCAAAGAAGGTGGTTCGCTGCCTTCTGGATCAATTATGCTGTTTTTAATCGATGACACCAATTTCTTTCTTTCAGAAATCTGTAAAATAGCATAAAAGCAAAATATCAATTTGGTAACTTCTGATAAAGCCAAAACAAGTACAATAACTGGCTATACGTCCAATTAAACACTTCAATGAATACATTCAATCTGAATGAAATAACACTATAGATTCTTGTAAACTAATATACCTAAGCTAAATTTGTGTGCAGAGACAGCAAATAAATAAATAAATCTCATGACATGAGCAAATTTTCGTGAGTCAAATTCAAGACTCTATGCAAATGGACTAAAAGGGAATAAGAGCTATGGCCCTCCGGCAGTAAAGGAACAATTGTCTCCTTTTTTCAGTTAAATATTTTGCAACATTCTTCATATGGGCCCTCATCCAAAATATTAAGAAAGTCCGCAGTAAATTCTTCCAGACAGCATCTTCACAGAAAAGTAGTGGAACAGTAAATAATAGCACAGAATGGGAAACCACAACAATTTACATTGTCCACCAAAGATTACTTGTAAATGAAAATTTTGATTCTTTTCCTTTTGGAAAACCATCTTTAATTCCAATGAAAATTTTAATTATGTTAATGCAGCAGCATAAGAAGCATTAAAAATAGAAATGCAAGGGACATATGTGTGATCTTCATTTACACTGTTTTACTTATTTTGGAATATTAATTGAATCAAAACCCAACATTTATATACTTAAGATTGACATGAAAAAGCTACTCCTTTTTCGCATTATAATATGAATCCCCAAAAAGATCAAAGAATCCAAGAACCTGTTGTAAAAGGTCTCTTTGCAACGCAAGAACTTTTTGGCTCTTTTCAATTGTGGCCTGTAAAGCATCGTGTGACGTATCACCACCGTCACCTCCCTCAGTCGCCTCCCCCCTGGCTTTCACAGGCTGCGCCGTCCACCTCCGCCGTCCGCCGCTGCAGCCACTGAACATCGATAATCTGCTAAAAAAGATCTACAGTCAAATTTCTCGAAAACCGAGATGAACTGAAATCACCAAAAACCCCAACTTCCACATACTTTCTTGGCCTGTATGCAATTACAGGAGCCGCGGGTCGATGATGGTTCCCACTGTGAAGGAGTATAGAACCATCGATTCCAGCCGGGAAGGATCCCATTGACGCCATCCAAGTGTTCGACGATTTGCAAGAATCTTTTTCAGCAAAATAAGAAAAAAAAACCCAGTGGAAAATAAACAATCCCAATCAACAATCAACGATTCTCGTAATGGAGAAACATTACAGTGGCGTTACTGTGTCTGTATTTGAGTGAAAATGTCCCTGTTTCAATACAGTGGCTGGTTTGTTGTAGGACCCAGTGAGGCAAAATATCATAGAGATGGGTTCAATTACTGTGAGGTTCAGAAGGAATAAGAGTGCCCAAGTGGGCTCGCAGACCAGAAGATTCCAGTCTGGTTGATATTTTAGCAACCACAAAATTGAGATCCCTTGCTTGTTTTTGCAGTATGATGTACTGATGTTATGACACGTGATTTTAATGTTGTCCTGCATTTGCATGTAGATAATTACGCTTAGAAAGATTTAATTATGTGGTACTATGTGAGAATTAAATATCGTAAATGCATGTTTAAAATTGGGTTAGTGGTTTAACATGATTAGGTGCGTAAAATTATATGTGAGTTACTTCTTGTAAATAACAGGTCAATATGAAATTAGATACCGATCGGGTCAACTCAATTCTTAGTACAACTCAGTTCAAGTATTAATATGAAAAGAATCGATTGTTCATAATATGATAGATCAATCATACTAATATCAGTACGTATAAATTGTCAAATTCAATATTCAAACTCAAATAGGATAAGCTGTTACTTACATTGTTTGCATGAAATTTAATCATATATTGTACAAATTTTAAAAAATCATTTTTAAATTCTTAATAATCTATGTAATAACACAAATTTGAAACAGATTAGATTTTAGTAACAAAATAAAAATAAAAGTGTGGCATGAATGAAAGGCTAGAAGATTATGAGGTTTGGCTTTGTGGTTTAGAAATAAAGGCACATGGTAAACGCATGATGGGTATTGGAATCATGCGAATTGGGCATGTTATTTATTTATTTATTTATTTATGAATCATGCGAAGTGGGCGTGTATTTTCATTCATTTTGGACTATGCAACAGTGCATGGACCACATTTCTTTCATTCTTTTTCTTTCTTTCTTTCTTTTAAATTGAAAAATGGAAGGACGTGTTAGTGGCAACTTTCGACTTCTTTCTAATACATCATGTTTGTATACAATCATGAACATATTAAACACTTGAACAAATTAACATAAATACTAACTCAATTAATACAGCGTTCCCTTTTGACTGTCTTGCATTTTAATTGATTCTAAAAAATCTAAACATCGAATTTAAAAAATTTCCTCATAAAAAAATTAATAGCTTTGAAATAAATTAGAAAATTTTGTCATAAAAAGGAGTAATAGCTTTGAAATAAAGCAAAATACTAAGTGAAATTTCACAACATTATAATTTATTATATTATTTCTAAATACCACATTAAACTTTAAACAAGTTAGAGGAATTTCTACATCATCCAAAGCAAAAGGAGAAATAACACAACTATGGGCTGGGTCAAGTAAAATTTAGCAAAGCGATGAGGTAGAGCATTACCATTGCATCAAATAAAGGAAACGAACAAAAAGAAAAGGACTTAGCTCAAACTTTGCTTTACTCTCTGAAACTACCATAAAGTGAAAATCTTCATTTATGTTAGCGTTGGCCATCAGACCTTGAAAAACACTGACGATCATTTGCACCATCATGACCACAAGAAAAAGCTACTACTTGTGCCTCAACTCCCTATAATATTAATACCAAATCACTAGATCTAACTGCCCACTATGCATGTCGACTTTGTCCTACTGCCATCTCAACATGATAGCTCTTAAACTTTTATCGTTGCACCACGGGGTAGCATCCAAGAGGTTTAAAGAGTGTCCCAAGTAACTTGTGCATTTATTTCTCCCTTCTGAAAGTACGAATTAACTTATTTATGTTTTTTTATTATATTTTTTTATTCGATTAGTACAAATCCGAGTGAAATTTCTTCAATAAATTTGTTGAACTTTATATTTGTTTATTTTTCATCCATTTATAAAACATTTTAAATTTTCAAAGATAATATTTCTAGTTATCAAAACATTTTATTATAATTCTATTACAAGAGTATATTTTTATTTGTGATTATGATTTAAATTAAGTGAAGCATGGTGTTATTTATTTCAAATTAGCTTACAAATACCATGCTTTATGTGTTTGTTGATTAAAGTTATCACATTCTCACATGTTCTAATTCATTCTAACGTCACATATATTAGATCAAAGTGATTGTCGCTAAATCCTATTTTAATGTAAGGTAGAGGTCGCATACTTCTATAAATTATGAGCAAGATGCGTGAAAATCAAATTTATTTAACAATGATGTATTGATTTAATGTATTAATCACTCTTTTTAAGTTATTAATCCCTCTTAAAAAAACTAGTTATTAATCACTTCCCGGAAAAAAATAAGTTGACTCTTGCTTTTTCCATATAATGTCAACTAACTAACTATTTGCTAATCATCTCTAATTTTCTATGTACTTCACATTTTCAATAAATTGCCCAACTAAACCTATTATTTTGCACCACAAAAATGATTATCTTAAATAATATAAATGATTATTTTTTATTTCAATTTTATTATATAAATCGTAGTCGAGTTACATTTATAAATAAGTTATTATTTTTATAATTTTAAATTAAAAATTAAAAAAAAAAAAAAAAAAGTTAAGTGAAAACTGTTCTCGACAGCGGCTCCGCTTTGGAGTAGTCCATTTATCGGGATGGTATGATCCGATTTCCGTTTTCAATGGTCTCTGAAATTCACCTGCCCAACTGTAATTCAAATTCCAGATCACTGCAGCAATGGCTGTCTCTCCTAAACTCTTGCCCTTCTCTAAAACATCTTCTCCAGGTTCATGCTCAGATCATAATATCAGGACTCCATTGCAATTCCTATATCACAGACAAAATCATCCAGTTCTGTACTTCCGGTGCCGTCAGGGCAAAACATCCGATCGACTTAATGAAACACAGCCGCGATGTTGTTAATTTCTCTGGAAATTTGGAACCCTCTTCATGGAACAATGTGATTAGGGCGTACGCCACGTCTAATTCGGACTCGCAGAGCGAAGCGATATGGGTTTTCCTTGATATGCGGCGTTTGGGAATTAGACCAAATGAGCATACTTTCCCTTTCCTCCTCAAGGCGTGCGCTTCATTTTTGGGTTTGCATGAGGGGCGCCAGATTCATGGGGATGTGGTGAAGCACGGTTTACATTTCAATGTGTATGTTCAGAATACTCTTATTCATTTGTATGGATCGTGTAGGAAGATCTTGGATGCGTGCGAAGTGTTTAATGAAATGACTTATAGGACTGTTGTATCCTGGAACTCAATAATATCAGCTAACGTAGAGTGTTCTTGGTTTTATGATTCGATTGAGCTTTTTGTTAAGATGAGGGAGAGTGGGTTTGAGCCAGATGAGACTACGATGGTTATTGTCCTTTCTGGTTGTGCCCAGATTGGTAACTTGAGCTTGGGAAAGTGGGTTCATTCTCAAATGATTGAAAAAGGTATGGTTGTGAATTGTCAGCTGGGTACTGCTCTTGTTGACATGTATGGAAAATGTGGAGATGTTGACTATGCCAGCTTAGTTTTTAACAGGATGGTTTATCGGAATGTCTGGAGTTGGAGCGCTATGATTCTTGGATTTGCACAACACGGGTTTGTGGAATATGCCCTTGAACTGTTTAAAAAGATGAGAAATTACTCAATTAAGCCTAATCACGTGACTTTTCTTGGAGTTCTTTGTGCTTGTAGCCATGCTGGTCTGGTTGAGGATGGGAAACACTATTTTAACGAAATGCAGCAAGTGCATGGGATCAAGCCCATGATGGTGCACTGTGGTGCTATGGTCGATATCTTGGGGCGTGCTGGCCGTCTTAAAGAAGCATACGATTTTATAATCAACATGCCCATTGAGGCTGATAGTATTGTGTGGAGGGCATTGCTCAGTGCTTGCAACATTCATGATGTTAAGGACTACTTTGGGGTGGGAGAGAAGGCCAGGCAGAGGCTAATTGAACTGGAACCGAAGAGGAGTGGGAACATTGTGATGATTGCAAACAATTATGCCGAAGTGGGACTGTGGGAGAAAGCAGCTCGTTTGAGGAACAGAATGAGAGACAGAGGGTTAAAGAAGAGAGCTGGAGAGAGTTGTCTCGAGGTAGGGGGTTCTATCTATAGATTCTTATCTGGTGATTATTCTTGTAGTGCGTTTGCTGACATATTCTTGTTACTACATACGGTAAATTTGCATGCCAAGATGATTAAATATGAATGAAGTTCCTTTTGTCAGTGCATTTTGTTTTTCTCGCGCAAGCCTGAAATGATCCTGCATGGAAAATTATCCATAGGGAAAGAACTTTTGGGATCGTAAATAAAAAAGATATCTGTTATTACATTATCAGTGTAGAGCTCTGAGTGCATCAGAAAATGGAACAATGTGTTGCTTTAAATTAAGTACTCTGTCATTATCTAAAGACTGTGGATTATATCTAACAAAGATGTGTAAGTACCAATAACAAGGACAATAAGCCCCGTTAACACAATTAAGCCAATAGATGCCAATTCAAAATCAAGTTTCCTATAAGCTCCTGAAATCTTCAAGTAGCAGAAGCATGGAAGCAATATGGAAGATGTGACACTCAGAAAAGCTCCAACAAGTGACATTAGATACCCAAAGAACGGTATGGTGACAGCTACAACGACACTGATGATGACCAGCATGGTTCTAAGGAATAGACTGTAGAATCTTTTCCCACCATAAGATTGAAAATAACATTCAATTGTTTCAATAACTGGCCTTAGCATCAGTGCATATTTGGCTATAGGAATGATTAGGCAAGTGTAGACGGCCACTTTAGAGCTTAAATTGTTCGTCGGAAGGTTTAGTGCTATATGGGATTGTATTTCTGAACCAAACATCACATATCCCATGACTGCCATTGCTGCATAAGTAAGCGTACAGTACAGAAAGCATACGAGAAGAACCTGCAAGGAAGAACTAATCAGCTTTTGAACTCGACAAGTTTGTAAGATTTAGAGCGCATTTGAGAATGCTTTTGTTACTAGATTTTCAACTTTTAGTTATTGAGAAGTGTGTTTGAGAGTGTCTGATAAGGTGACTTTGCTTTTGTTAGGAAGAATAATTTAAAATCCACCATAATCTCAATTCATCTCATGAAATGCTTTGTAATCATACTTCAGCTTTTCATCAAAAGGGTTTGGTCAAAATACTGTGGAATATTAAAACTGTGTGAAATTACTTGTTTTTGCAAACATTTATTATCAACTTTTATCATTATTACACTCGCAAATTTTACTATTAACTTGTAAACTTCTCCAACTAAAATCTCTTCATTTCAAACTTTTCAACTTCCTGAAAGAAAATAACTCCATCTAGCGATGGCAAACACCCTCTTGGGGGTTTAAGAACTCAAACTTACCGAGGAGAATTGTCTTTGATCTCTCATTGAAGTACATAGTGTAGGGAAAACAGCATGAGCACAATAACAAAGAGTATATAAGCTGAAAGCTGTAGGTAGTCCACTCCAATTCAAAAGAACTCCCTTTTGATGAAAGCCGATGCCATCGGATATACCCGTCAACAAAATCGAGCCAAGTATGACTAGAGAAGCTAGAACCCCTGTGGCTGACACATACGAAAGAGTAGTCATCTTATCTATCCAAACAGTAGGCATTATAACAAGGGCAATAAGTACAACAAGACTTCGTTGCCCACCAACTGCGATACCATGAACTTTGGTTTCCAGAAATGGCATTAACTTATGTAAATTATCACCAGCCAAAATTAGAAAGCCTGTGGCAATCAAGTAAAGTTCTAGATTCATGAAAATGAGAACCAGGATTCTTCCTTTTGTGCCAAAAGCCTTATCACCAATATCAGGATAGCTTCTTATGTTTGGATCGACTTCCATGCATCGTTTGGTCAACAATCCTGTATAAAAGGTTATGCTTGCAATGATGAATAGAAGTATTAAGCTTAACCACCCTCCACATGATAATGCATATGAGATTGACATAATTCCTGCCCCTGCAAACGAGATATTTTGCAGAAAATTATTCAGTTATTGGATTACAAGAGAATCTTGATACCAAAGTAAACTTAAGTTGTCGTTTCTTTAAGCTCATTCAACAGGAGAAGGTGCACCAATTCTGTTAAGAACATCACATTCAATATAGAGGGCGTTTTGTGTTGGTTTTGCGTCGGAATGAAATATTTTCATGTTGAGAAGTCAAAAAGTTAGTAGTAAAAACAAGTAATAAAAGTTGAGAGTGTTTTGCTAGTACAAGTCAAGAAACGGTAAAAGTCTAATCATGGGTGTTTAAAATAATAATTGATTTCTTCATCTTTAATGTTTTGAATTATCACCTTGCCCCTCAGATATATGTACCAAGTATTTTGGAGTTTCAAGTATCACTATAAGGATAATACAATATTTCATTGACATTAATATGGTAAAATGGATGTAGAATCTCAACGTACCTCATCGCACTCGAGGTGCTTTAAGATTTTACTAAATTTTAGCTTAAATTCTCCGTAACAAGAAATAGAAGCCATTTATCTAATACTGTTCAAAGCACATTTCACTAGCTAAAAATGAAAGTTGGTAGTAAAAGCTTTGAACCCTCATAGTTTAGAAATTTAGCACAGAATAAACTCCGGAAAGTCATTATTAGTAGATTAAAATGAATCTGAACTCTGAAACTTTGAAGTTCAAAGTTGGAACATAAAACTCAAAACATAAGATATTGAAAGAAAATGGACGAGAAACCATAGGAGAGACTGCTGAGACAACAGACCTGACAAGGCGTTTAAACAATTGAAACATGTTTTGAAAAATGAGGTGTTTCCACTAGAGTTGAGACTAACTAAATCGACTCTCTCAGCGCTTTCCACATCACAAACAGAAAGCGCACTTCGTTCTTTGACATGCATTTTGTTTTTCTTTGTTAAAATATGAAGAACCCAAGAGTTAAATGGTTTGTTTTTCGGTTTTGTGATGACAAAGTATGAATATCTTGTTGTGTGCCTCTTTCTTTTATAGCTGCATTCTTACACGCAAGGGCTCATAATTTTACTAAAATATAAATAATTTAATTTATGGTAATTTAATTGATGCCTTGTAATTGTTGTAACAATAATAATAATAGAAAATAATATTATTATATAAAATTAATTACTATTCATGTTAATTATTTTCCTTTAGGGGGTTGGGGCTTAAGCTTGTTTTAATATTTGGAACTTTTTATTTTTATTTTTTCTTTTCTTTTATCTTTTTATAATTTAGACCCCTACCTATTATAAGTGATGCATATTACCATCCAAAGAAGTTGATAGAAACAAGGTGAAGGGTGGGGAGTTGAACTCATACAAGGGCAAAGTTTTCGCCTTGCAAATACGTAATTATTTATTTTTATTGAAAGTTATAGAAAGTACATCATAATTAAAGGTCGTAACTGTTTGGACTAGCCAACAAATAATTACTGAAAAGGCAATAAGAAAAGTTTGGAAGCCAGCTTGGCATTTGTCTTCCCATTTTGTCATATGATTTTTTATTAGGAAGAGTTTACAATCCCTCACAAGAAGCTTTGAAATTATAAATTATTGTTGTCACTATTATTTGGATGAAGTGATACTGTCTCTCTTTTTTATAATGGAGGTATAGTTTCGAGTTCCATCGGTAGAGCATGAGTGTCTATCTACCGTTTTAAAGTATTTAAATTGTATTTAGTTTATATATTTGACTTTTAAAATATATTCATGCGGCGATGTTAATATATGATTGAATGTAATCACTTTTTTCTCAAAAAAATTATAGACTATTGTTGATTTTAAAGCTTATAGCGTTAGTAGAGATTCGAAACACTTAAAAAGTAGTTGCTTATAATTAAATAAGGGATTTTAAAATCTTGCAAACAACATCTTACGATAGTGTTTGACAGATTATGCAAAACATATAATCATATACTTTTATCGAAAGTTGGAAGTAATATATTATAATAAAAAGTATTTGTTGTTTGAAAATCATTAAATGATTCATTGTAAACCAACAAAAAGTGGTGGTGTTTGAAATTAAAATCGTATATTTCTATTAAGAATAGCTTATAGCACCTTATGAGTAGCTCAAAGGCTATTTATGAGATTATATAATCATTGTTGATAAATTTTAAAAACTTATAGTATAAGTAAAATTTTCAAATATTTAAACAAAGTTTTGGACTGGGTTAGTTAAATATATTTTAGAATTAAACACCACCCTCAACGTTTTGATATAGGATAATTATACTTTGCCCCGAAACCATGCATGTTTTTACACTTTGTCCAACAAACTATTTTTTGATCTAAACCACTATACAAACTATTCTAATTTTTACACTCTGCCATGCATGCCTGTTTCCGAGTGAAGCTAAAGCAATATTCTCCCATAGATACCTCTAGCGATGGACTTTTGACGGTTCAATTTGTCATGTAACTTCCTTACTAGAGGCATCTACAGGAGAATATTCCTTTAATTCCATCTGGAAACAGGCATATACGACAGAGTGTAAAAATTCGAATAGTTTGTATAATAGTTTAAATTGAAAAATAATTTGGTGGACAAAGTGTAAAAACGTGCATAATTTGAAGGGCAAAGTATAATTATCCCTTTATATATTGCCAAATGCATGATAAGCACTGAAGTGTCAGTGTCATCAGTATTAGCTCCAGCTATGAATTTACTCGTCTGAAATACATAGGGCTCACCAAGTTTTCAAAAAGAAGGGAAAAAATGCACTATGAGTTGTGAAAAAGACTTTCTTTTCCTTTTTTCTCGAAATGTATAGGAAAAGAAGAAAAAAGAATGAAGATCAGTAAAATAACTTTCTAAGTATTAAACTTTTCTTAATGTAAAGTAGCTAATGATTCTTCTTTAACGCATTTTAAATGTACAATAACTTGGTCAGCTTGTAAAATTTTTTATGATAATTAATAAATGCATTTTTATGAATCGCTGCAGGGAAGCACCTTTCAGGTGTCCTTCTTATCCTTCTATTATTTATTTATTATTATTATTTTTTTATAAGAAAGGTGTCCTTCTTATCCTTCATTAATTCATGGTATATTCTTTGTCATTATTCTCCCATGGTTGTGTTATACAATTATTGCTAATTGCACAAAACTTATCTTACCCATCAACTAATATTATAATGACAAATATACCATTTACATTTTAATATGTGAACCTTCTCACATTTAAACTCATATTTTTACCTTTTTATCATTTTTTTCTTTTGTTTTTCCCTTCTCCTTCTCTTAATTTTCTTTCCTTCTCATAGAATATAATATATGATATATTATAAAAAAATAATATCTTAGAAAAGTATATGTATATTATATCTATAAATATATGCATTTATATGAAAATGGTAATAAAAAATAATTTTTTTTTATCTCCTTTGTATTTGGACAGTCAAATGCAAAATAAAAGATCTAAAAATTAATATCAAAGGTAAGGTGGACATTTTATGTGAAAACTTTACTAAAAATTGCAGCAGGGGCACGTATAAGCAATAAAGAACTATTTGGCATTGACCAAATAATAAAGGGGTAATTGCTAATTAAAAAAATAGAGGAGAAAATTCGCCAACTAGACATTTCACAAGTATATTTTGCCAGAAAAAAAAAAAGAAAAAAAAAAGGAAAAAAGAAAAAAGAAAAAAGAACCTTATCTCTCTTAAATGTTAAAATTATCACTTGTTTCTTTCCTTTATGGAACTCCCCCCTTATTAAAAAAGCAAAAGAATTAACAACTCTCATTTATGAATGCATGCTTTATTTCTCTACTACATTGGATTCACCTAATTTGATGCTTTATTGCAATAAATATTAATAATATGATCTATCGACTATCATTGAGATAGTTCTTGCATTATTCTCTACCACATCTTTGTTTGTCACTTAAAATTCTAAATAATTATAAATTTATATTATCATTCATCGTAATAAAAGAAAATTAGTTCGGAATTTATTAACACTATTGTCTTTCTCAGTCTTGGTTCCACCTAATTGACTTCCTCGTTTGTAGATATATATTTTTGAAAAATTTAAATGAGATTTGGAAATTTTAATAATTATTATTTTATCTTTCCATTGGATAGTTCAATATATTTCTTGATAGAAATTTTCAGCAGATTAATTCGAGTGGTTGACGCAAAGTTTTAGTACTATATTCTATTAACTGTTGTCGCCAATAATTAAACAAGAATTATTACATAATCTAAATCCTTACTAATTACAATTAATAAATAAATTAATACAACGCGGCGAGCCGAAGAAGAAGAAGAAGAAGAAGAATAAGAAGAAAGCCAAAAAGTACTAATAAATAATAATTGATCAAAACTTGGAGCTTGCTATGGAGCTTAGTCATAATAATCTGCTGACTTTTAGTCTTAATTACAAAGTACTAATAAATAAAAATTGATCAAAACTTGGAGCTTGCTATGGAGCTTAGCCATAATAATCTGTTGACTTTTAGTCTTAATTACAAACTACTAATAAATAATAATTGATCAAAACTTGGAGCTAGCTATGGAGCTTAGCCATAATAATCTGCTGACTTTTAGTCTTAATTACATGGTAATGAAGACAAAAGGCATGAAAAATCATTGCCAAATACTTCTTTCATGGATTTAGACCAATTTCATTGTCGGTAGGCACAAATGTAAAATCATAAGAGCTAGAATAATTAAGAGCTCTATATGTTACAAGTGAAACCTTATCCAGAGTCAGAAACATGTAAAATATTTATCACCCTTAATATTATTATAAAAGAGAGTATATTTTCGTGTTTTTATAACTGTAACATCTCCCTATGTTAACACCATACAAATTTAGCAGTTTAAAATTACACTTTATGATATAGTGATTTTGACTTTATGACTGTGTGATTGCCAAACATTGAGAGTATTTTAGGCTTTTAAGGGTTTTTCTTGATGTTGTGCTGATTTGTGTTTGCAATTAAGGTATTGATATACTCTTTAAATATTGTAATCGCTTCTCTGCAATCATATAAAAAGGTAATATATATTTTACCCAATCGGACTTAGTATTTATGTCAATCATTTACTCTCTTTCATTCCCATTAGAGCCATATAATCTTACTTTGATTTCAATTTTGTGATTGATTATTTGTTTTCATGTAGGGTCTGGAGTCGATCGAATCTTTGATTCTAGTTGAGTTAATCTATTTGATCCAAGAAATTAGGAAAAAAAAAAAAAGGAAAGAAAAATCATTAGCGTTGTTGTGGGTACTCAATGAAAGTGCATGGATGCCCAGCTTTGTTTATTAGATCTAAAGGCAATATGAGATAGCTAAATGTTACACACATGTGTATCTTAGTCCATCAGTATTTATAAGACTTATTTTCATTGACCTCACAAAACTAAGTCATTGGATTATTGAAACAAACATACAAATAGCATCAGTGTTGGTTGGGGTCGGACAATTCGATTTGACCCAATCTAAATTTAATTTTGTAAATCCTGCTCATTTTAATTATCGGTCCAACTCTGAATGAATATTTTCGTCATTTCATCACTACACAAGTTATTGCAAACTCTAACATTGTACATAGAGTAAATTTACTTCCATTTGTCACTAAGTTGATGGAGTTCTATCAATCATTCAATTGGATAGTTCAAACAAAAAGTACACCTAACATTTGGTGAAGTCGTACTTAGGTTTAATTATAATCACACACAATAAACGTAAAACAATCGCACCTAATAACGTGATTGTCTAGATTGAGGTTGGGGTGGAACAAGTAAAATTAAGATTGTGACTTTAAGTTTAAATTGGCAATTACACCAATATTTCCATATAATCTCTGTATCTTTTAATAATTTAACTTTGAGATGAACATTGGATCCATGGAAGCCCTTTGGATGAAGTGGTATAGACATCCCTTTAAAATTCTTCTTTTAAGGAAAGATTGGGGTTCAATCCTCTCTCAAGAAAATATATATATATATATATAAATATATTTAATGTAAATATAAAAGTATATTATTGCAAATGATATGAAAAACTACGGAATATTACAAAAGAATTGACAATTTATTCCAATATTTTTTCACAAATTATATTCCATCGTAGACATAATTAAAATAGTCAAATTAAAGTATAAAATTAAAAAGAAGATACCACAAGTGTATCTATGATATAATATTCCATATGAAATTCAACAAAATGACAAATCCTAAAATAAAGAATAAGTCAGTTACATCCAATAATTCACATCAGATGTTGTTTAGAATTTATATTTTGAAAACTTAAGAATTATAATCTTTTTTTAAAAAAAAAAAAACAAGGGAAAAACAAGTTGAACCAATGGACCGATTTTTTCAATTTTTTGGTTTTTGACTGGTTCTCACTGGTTCAACTACCAATTGGTTTCATAAATAGAATCAGCTTGGAGAGCCGGCCAATTCCCAACTAAATCATCTGATCCGCACTAATTTTCAGAACAATGAGCAAAAATGAATAATAGAGATTGGAAGTATTTGCAATTACAAACCAAAAATATAATAAAGATTTACGGTATGTGTTCGCAAAGTAAGTGATTTTTCACAAATTTCAAATGTCACATTAGGTTCTTTAAAATTATAATAAATTTTATCTTATTCGAAAAAGTGAAAAGCACTTTACTATACACAGAGCTGATAGGAAAATATTGTAAAACAACCTCTTAGCATCATTTCTTTATTCAACTTTACCCTTTGATGGAATAGAATAGAATAAATTACATTTCATTCCTTTTTGGGAACTTTAATTTTCTTTCTATTTCTAATCTTTATCACTACTAAATAGCTTTGTAATTAATCATTATGAGTTCATCTGTATGAGCTCATCCAATTCAATCACATTAATTATGAATTAACCATTCAAGACAATTAATCATTTGAATCTCATTTATAGTTTTTTATTTTTAAGTATTGGGTAATAATTCTATTGGACGCTAATGTTATGGGCATATTTTTGTTGAATTATTATTTGGGTTGAAATATTTTTCATGTTATTAACCTAAGTTGGGCTGGGTTGTTTTCGGCCTCATGGCTGCGTTTTCAAGAAAGCCCATTTGGTCGTGTTTTTTGGTTCAATTTTCCTTCCATCGTTTTTAATATTCAAAAAATCAGTTACTGATTTCCTAGAAAAATGAAACTATATTTGAATAATTTATTTAAAAATATTGAGTAGGATAGATATACGGAAGAAAAGTTATTGCATTTATAATGCTTCTATACATAAATATGCGTATTTATTTTAAATGTTGATGTATATATATTGTAATTATTTTAGTGTTACAGTGGATAATTTATGGGACCTAATTTAATTTTAATTGTTGTGATAATAGAATGGTAGATCAGATGTGGAAAAAATTGAACACAAGCATAACTAATATTTTTAATGGGTCTCTAAGTCCTTATTGCTTGCATAAATATTTGAATTTCCACTCCTTAATGTAATGAGATCGATGGAAACAGGGAAAGATTTGAGCCCTTTGGTTTTGTTTTCATTATCTTTAAAATGTGAAAAAATAGCTGACAATTTTTCATATAAAAATAAAAATATATTTAGATAATTCGTGAAAATGATGAGTGCAATTGGTACTATAAAAATGAAAGTTTTAGATTTATAATTTTTATTTATAAAAGACATGTTTTTTTCAAAAATATGTATCTTTTTAGGGGCTAGTTGGAATGTCATTAGATTTCTTATACTGATTTGTAGTCCTACTAAATTGTACAAACATATAAAGTAATCTTGGATCTAGTAGCCCTTATTAACTTATAGAAAATATTAAAATAGTATATTCATATGTCTAATAAAGTGTATGATAGTCCTTACTAATTTGTAATTCATATGCCTAATAAAGTGTATGATAGTCCTTACTAATTTGTGACTCATAATTTAAAGGTATAAATGTCATTTCCTAAAATATATCTCCTTTAAGGAATTGTAATGTTAGGAATATTATTGAAATTTTATAATCTCATACTAATTAATCTTAGAGGGAAGAAAATATTGGTAATTAAAAAAAAAAAAAAGCATGGGATTGACCCTTATAGCAGGCCAGCCCACAACTAAATATGGGCTATCAAGGGAACTACAAGGGATTACAAAGTAATATAATCCACCCTTATTATCCAGACCAAAGAACCCCTAATTGTTTTAGAATAGTATTAGTTATTTTATGCCAAACCAAATTTGAATTTGATTAATAAGATAACAAAATAGTAGCACATGAGTAGAAATTAAGGAAAATAAAAATTAATAGTATTTTTAAAGGTCTCTAAGAACACAAATAGTCAAATATATTACCAGATGGTAAGTTTTCAAGTATCTCGTTCAGGTTAAAACTCATCGTCATCAAGAATCATGTACCTTTGAAATTTATCTGCATTATATAGCGTTACAAGAGCACTGAAAACAGAAGTAAAAATGTTTAGAGTTCTTTCTTCTTCTTCTTCTTCTTCTTTTTCTTCTTCTTTTCTTTTCTTTTCTTTTTTTTTGTTTTTTTTTTTTTGGTGCAGGGGATTGTCTTCAAATTGATTCGGGTACTCCCGAGGCCCCGAACCCATCTTTGATCTAGGATTAGGATGCAGCACAAATCGCTTTCGACTAAGGAACATCGTCCCCACTCGGATTACAGGCCCGCGCCACTGGGCTCGGTGAAGAAAGTTCTTTTGTATTTATTAAATCTTTGTTTAATACATTTAAAGGCAAAAACGCTTGTGAAAGTTGGGATTAACTCGGTTGTCTCTATTTTGAGGTTTTGACAATTCAATAATATTAGCAACAAAAAATTAGGGCATCACTAGCCATCATTCGTATTTGATGTTAAAAATATACAATTTTAATTATGAAATTGACCTCATCTAATTCAAAATAAATATTCTCACAGCCAATCTTAATAATTATGAAATTGACCATAATCAAATTTGAAACATGGCTGTGAATTGATAGCTAACAATTTTGTTGTTTAAAAAAAAAAATTGCATTTGCTAAAAAAACATTTGTAGTTCTGATTTCAAAATTAATTTTACTGTAATTTTTCCAGGAGCAAATGCCTATTTATTTATTTATTTATTTCTTCTTCTTCTTCTTATTATTATTAGTGGTGCGGTACTTAAAGAGACATCTACCGAACGGATACTTGTTCAACAATGGTTGACAAAAAATTCACATGATTCTTGGCACTTACATTTAACCTTATATTTATATATAAATGGAATGATTTGTGCAAGCGTGTACATTTTTAGGGATCATATTCATTCTTTTAATTAATTATTATTAATGGTTAGTACTTAGCAAAAGAATTATTAAACTTAGATATATTTCACGAGTTTGAATTTTTCTTTCTCCTGTTTCATTCGTGGACTTAATGCAGGCAGAGAAGATCCATCCTTGAATTTCTTACAAGAAAGCACGTAGGTTCTTTTCGCACTAATATCTTATAAAAGATTCAAATTGAAAAACGTTTGAAACCCTCTAAAAATCTATTGACTAAGAGGGTGTTTTGCGAAGCTGTTAAAATATTTTGTAAGCTCCTCTTCTACATCTGATAAGATATTTTTGAAATTTATAATATATTAAATCTTATTTTAAAAATAAGTTAATAAAATGTCTAAATCAAATAAGATATCAGACCTTACAAGATATTACTAAATGATAATATTGTAATAAAATGAATAAAGTGAAAGAGTATGTAAAGATCTTAAAACGAGATAAGAATCCTTACGTTTTGCTAAAGGAAACTATATTTATATTTATTGTTAATATATAAATGGCATGCTTTGTGCTCGACCTCTTAATACAATAATGCTACCTAGTGCACTTCGGGATTATGCTCATTTTTTAAAGTCTTTATCATTGTTATTAGTACTCAGCAAAAGAATAATTAAACATAGATTATTTTCCCGTTTTCATTCGTTGATTTAAATCTTAATGAGGAAGAGAAGATCAGATCTTGATCAATTTCTTATTACAAGAAAGCACGTAGGTCGAATTTGATACTTACTTTATATATAAAGAAATCAAATTGAAAAATGTTTCAGATCCGATCTAAGAAACAAATGAACTAATTTTGACTAGGCTTGTTTAAAAATTCTATAAGCTATCATAAATTTTATAAGATATTTTTTGAGCTTATAAGATGTTATATTTTATTTTAAAAGTAAGTTGTTAAAGTATTTACCTAAAGTAATATATCAGAACTTACAAGATGTTGTGATATCGATTAAATAATTAATTCTGAAAAATAAGTTGGAAACTCTTTAATTTTCATTAAAAGAGTTTATAAAATTCTAATATCTTAGTTTGAGAGGATATGAGCTCTTCATTTAAAAGAATTACCAAGCATTTATTGGTATCTTGTAAGCTCTTAAATATTTTATACAATGTTTGAAAGAGCATTGTTCAATAGAGTTTATAAGTTCACCCAAATATACTCTAAACTGTATTTGATCTTCAAATATTGATCCCACCGGTCATAATGAACAAAAAAAGTTAATATATATATATATGTATATATTGATAGTTTAATTTTTTGAGATGGTCATTCAGCGCAAAGATTTAAGATATAAATTCATGGCTATGCCTGTTTATGGTTTCTTACAAAGAATTTTCTTTTAAAAACTATAACCATGCATAGGTCTTATGCTCGAGAAAAAATGATTATGTAAAGTTTCAAAAATACCCTTATTACTTACAAGTAATCGCTGTTCTTTCAAATATAAACAGTAATTAATTTTACATTTACAGCAAAAATTATTTCATTCCAAAACATAATCAAATATTACTTAACTTTTCAAAACAATTTCTATCAATCACCCAACTAATGAGAAATCACTCCATAACACAATTTTTCAAATAATAAAAAGCAACTATTGTCAATGTTTTTCAATTCATTTGGAAATGTAAACATGTTGGACAACGTTGTCCGAGAAGGATGATTAACTCCAACTTTCCCATTTGAAGAAAGAGACTCAGATGTCACGGCCCACTTGCTAGCTCTTTTCGGCGGCCAGCTGCTTTGTCCGAATAGTTGCGTAGTTTAATTGTCTAGGATTCGACCTTTCCACACGAAATTAATTATCATGATTCATGATTGGGACGTGTTTGGCAGAAAGAATATATGAAGAATTAATAACCAAATGTAACTTTGTCTCCCAATCTTTGGATTATGCTGATTTATGCTGAACACTCTTATCCTTCGAGTCATGTCAAATGTAGACCCGTCTTTC
>JACFYI010003658.1:789073-804853 GCA_014898755.1 Handroanthus guayacan
GACTTGGAGCTTCTGTCGCAGGTGGTCTTATTGTCACCGTCATGATTTATGCTGTCGGCCACATTTCTGGCGCCCATATGAACCCCGCCGTCACCCTCGCTTTTGCCGCCGTCAGGCATTTTCCGTGGATTCAGGTTTTCTTTCATTATTTTCTATATATTATTAATTATTGGTGTTATAAAATAATAAAATATGACAATTGTTCTAAAATAAAAGGTGTATAACAAGAAGAAGAGAGAATAAATTTGATATAAGAAAGGAATTGATTCAACTAAATGAAGAATGGAATAATCAAAATGCTCACTAAATTGCTGTGTATTTTGCATTACATTTGCATCATATTTATAGGCAAATTCTCAAACACTTTATTAGTGCTAAGGGGGCCATCATGTTAAGTGCATTATTTAGTGCATTATAAACATCCATTATTAAGCGCACTACATGAACTTTCATAATTATGTTGAGTGCACCACATGGACATCCATTATTCATAATAGTTATTAATATTTAAGCATCATTATTAGTTTCATTATCTCCCTTCATTTTAGTGGGGAATCTTGCATTATAATTTAATCATATATGGTACTTTGTGTTTTTAGAGGGTGTTATTTCATTCGAGTATGTTGGATAAAAAAGAGTTATCCAATTTAAGCGAGTATTTTCTTTCCAAAAAAAAAAATTAAATCAAGATTTGCTTTGATACATAAAAGTCGAAAATGTAAACTTGGTCCTCTTAAAAAATGTATGAAATGTGAGATAAGTTCATCCCATGAAACAAATGGGATGATCAGCCATCTAACCATGTGACACAAAAAACCAAAAAATAAAAAAATAAAGAATATAAAAACTTGATATCCTTCAATTAATCAAATAAAGTACACATGATATATATGTATAATGATAACTCCATCCTAAAGAAGTACGCATGGTTTCATTTTAGTATGTTAAGCAAGGAAGAGTTATCCGACTTAGTTCAACTTTTATTTTGGCATACATGAAAATCCAAAGTACACTACAAAGAATTTGATCAATAACCACGATTAAAAACTGATGTCAATAAAACAAACAAGAAAATGGTGGTAGAAAATTATTTGCAATGGCTTCGCCATGACAATGATCCTTGATTTCTATGAGGGTAGTAGAAAATTTATCACAACATATAACCATAGTAGATATCTTTTACCTCAATACAATTACAACAAATGATATTTCCATCATTGTTTTTTGGATCATTGCTATCACGTCCACCAAGACTGTTCATTTTGAATTATTGACTATTGTTTTCATCACGACTGTTAATCATTTGGTTAAAAAAAAAAAAAAAATTAGTACTTTTGTAATGATATGCCAAAGTTAGGTAGAAAATGTATAAATTATGGGATAACTAATCCCACCAAGCAATTGGGAATTTGGAATGAGTCATACAACCACTTGGCGTTATATTATCTATCCAAAAGTAATTCCATCAGAATGAAGTATAACTTTTGTTTTACTTCTATAAAATGTTCACATTCTATACACAAAAAAATCAAATCAAGTACAAGTAGTATTATTTATGTCACATAATTACATCCTACATTTAGTCAAATCAAGTACAAATAGTGTTATTTATGTCACATAATTACATTCTACATTTAGTCAAGCATTTAACTCATTCCACCAAGTAAAGTAAACAACCCCTTAATTGGATATCATAACTCTATATTCATATAGATGCAGAAATTGGCAGGTTGATGGTACACCTTACAATATACAAAGAAAGTGACAAAAGATATGTTTATATGGTCAATATCGAAGGCAGACTCAAGATGTATTATAATATAATATAGGGTGTATGTGTAGTTTTTTTATCAAAAAAAAAAAGGGGGTATGTGCGTAATTTTCTAAATTTATATACATATATATGTAATGATCCCACATTTAGAAATTGTAGAATTGAGTCAAGTAACCTCTTTTTGGGGCAATGACAAATTCATACACACATTGCACGGCTACCTTATTTAGAACTATTTTAAGATTCGACCTTAAATATAGAGATTCCTCCAATATGGTGAATTAGTACGGGTCAACTGCTATCCATAATTGAGAGAGAGAGAGAGAGAGAGAGAGAATGAGAAGATTATTGATACATAATTGCATGATATGCATGGCTGGTAGTTTTGATGGGATCACATGGGGCTGAGCCCTTCATGTCTGCTGGTCATGCTAGAAAATTGGGTGGAATTTATTTCTGGCTTCAATAATTCAAGTTTTTAAAGTGGATAGGCCCGAATAGAATTTTATTCGTGCATCACAATTCACACATAAGAAGACAGTTATAGAATAATGATACCGATGCATATTGCTTCATCCAACTCCATCCCATTATCAACAATATTTTACTCCGCAAATTTGGTTCGTACGACGGGTTTTAAATAAATATATAACAGCATAGTAATTGATTTTTTGAATATGAGTAAGATTCGGGTGTGATCATTCGAACAAAGTTTGGATCAAATTGATATAGAGATTGGACCGGGGACCGAGGTGGTCTAAATTGATCCAAGTAGATAGGACTTGATATCATATGGGAAAATTAAATGTCACTCGGGAATTACCCAATGAAAACTATTGACAATCTAATTGATATGAGCCAACATGAAAGAAAATTGTGAATAGATAAATATTGCATGCTTGATTATGTGTGGTTCATGAGTTTTTTTATAAAACATGCAATGGATCTGAACCAACACGGTTGACCTGGCCATATTTGAGCCATCGGGCCCTTTTCAAATGGATGAATGCAATTTATTCATCAAGATTGGGTCAAGTTAGGAATTTCGACATTGATCCAATTGTGTGACATTGTGCTAGCCTGTAGTGGGTGCTTTTTTGTTTTTTTAACTACATACATAGATCAAAATCATAATAACCATTCTTTACTGAAATAATGGTAAATCAAACACGGAGAAGGAAATATATGTCCATTGCAAATGAAATAGGAGATGAAATATCGACCGAAATAAAAGATTTAAACTATACTTAAAATAATCATAAATCAAATACGGAGAAGGAAATATTCCACTACAAATAAAATAGGAGATGAAACATTGACTGAAATAGAAGATTTGAACTATACTTAAAAATGATGTTTTCGACGAAATTGGTAAATGCTAACATGAGTGGTCCTCAGGTACCATTTTACGCAGCAGCACAATTGACAGGAGCAACTTCTGCTGGATTCACTCTACGTGTTCTATTACATCCTATAAAACATGTTGGCACGACTGCACCCACAGGAACAGACATTCAAGCCTTAGTAATGGAAATAGTTGTAACATTTTCCATGATGTTCATAACCTCAGCAGTAGCAACTGATACCAAAGCTGTAAGAACACATCAAATCATCCCTTTGTTTATCTTCTATTTTTTTTTCTTTTTATTTGTGTTTATTTTTCTCAAAAATGAATTTGTTGATTTTTTATTTTCATTTTTATTTTTTTTGGGTATAGGTAGGGGAGCTTGCTGGGATGGCAGTGGGATCCGCAGTATGCATCACTTCAATCTTGGCCGGGTAAGTAAATTAATCCCACAAAATATAATTACGAGATTTGGCTATCAATGAGCCAGATTAATATGGATTAACATCAGGGCAACTCAAACCAATTTCGTTTATTTCCGTAACTAAACCAAATCCAAGATTCCATAGGATATGGGTTTATAAATGCCAATGCTAAATTCATGACAAATTTGAATCTCAATAAGAAAATTTGTCTTAAATAATTAACCATAAGCAATAGCTAAATTGAAAAGTATATAAATTATTTTATTAAGTGAAATACTTCGAAAAATATAATATCTTACATTATTAATTATAACAACATATATATTACATTCTATTCAAAAGCTTTAATCAATATTATATATGTAATATTATTATTTTTTATAGAATAAGATTATTAAAATTTGGATTCACATTTTTAACAGGTCCACTTAATTCCATTTCCATTCCGCCTATTTTAGATTACGAATATTATAAATTGGATCTAAACCAAAATACTTTAATCGATTAAATACTCTAAATCCAGGCTGAATCCAAATCAAATTCAGATTAAAATCCATCCAATAACAGAATTAAGCATATTTTCAAGTCATTTTCCAGGCCGATATCTGGAGGATCAATGAACCCTGCAAGAACAATTGGTCCCGCAATAGCCAGCCATTACTACAAAGGTATCTGGGTCTACGTAATAGGACCTGTTTGTGGGACATTATTGGGAGCGTGGTCCTATAATTTTGTTCGTGTTTCGGACAAGCCTGTCCATGCTTCAACGCCACATTCATTTTCGTTCAAACTTCGCCGGATGAGGAGCAATGATGAGCACACAGCGGCAAACGATATTCTTAACCACGGACCACCTGTGAATGTATGAAGACAATGATGTTAGAAAGTTATGTATATTTGCAATAACTGTTTTGCTGATTGTACTTAGTAAATAATATGACGATTAGGAGTCTTTCTATGTAGTATATATTTGGATTTATTCTGCTAGATAAATTTTGTTGTGAAAAACAAAACCAGACATACATAGAGAATTGACTGTTTCTGGGAATGGATTATCTCGGTGGAAACAAAACTAAGAGGGTGTCTGGCATTACTTCTGCTTTAGAAAAAAGTGATTTTTACGTAGAGAAGTTAAGAAGTTTGTTGTAAACGTAAGGTGCTTTTAGATTCTGATTGATTTTAGTCTAAAATCACTTATACAAAAGTAAAAGTTGTCTTACCAAAGACTCTCAAAACTAATTTCCAATAGCTACAAACTAAAAGTTGCTCCTAAAAGTAATGCCAAACACCCTCTAAACTTTATGCTATTTTGTTAAAAATGACTTTCTAACATGCAATCTAAATCTACTCGCAAAGTAGCCTTCTATCCAAAATAGACCCTTTCCATTTTAGCATGATCATCAGGAATTTTAGGACAAAACTATCATCCAATTACAAATCATTGTTGCTATCTTTAGAAAATCTATACTATACATAAAGCATGTTTTAGATAGTTATTTTGGTATGCTTTCAAATGAATTGACAAGATTAACTCTAATTGTAACTTTTTTCATTTCTCCTTTTTTTTTCCTCCAATTGTAATTTTTTCTTTTTCAACTTTATTCTCTTCATATTTATTTTTAAATCTTGTTATTTTATATGATAAATTCAAGTAAAAATATTAATAATTAAGGAAAACTAATAATATTAACATATATGATTATTTTTAATTTTTTTCCCCAATAAAAGTTTAAACACACATCAAATGTGCCACAATAACTAGTATTACATAATATTTCACCAAAAATTGGTTTAAGAGGCAACGTAGAAATAAATTTGAAGCTTTTAAGATTGTTCGAGACAAAAAATAATTCAATAAGTGAAGCGGAAAAAAGATCATAAGTTAGGGCATAAAGTGTAATTATCCCTTTCCTGAAACATAATTCTTCGTTAATTCATAACTTCAAAAGATGCAATCATTGCAAATCACAATCCCCAAATAATTTCTGTATATATACACACATAATATTATACTAATTAATTTTAAACTATATTACTAATATCTATATTAAAAATTGTCTCCAATACAAAACCAAACATTACATCAATTATCAAAATAATTCCATACGAACCACCTAAAACATAAACAAACACTTCTCGCGATCCACTCCTAAAAACATTTCTTCAAAACATAAAAGGAAAAAAAAAATAAAAAATGAGAGAGAGAGAGAGAGAGAGAGAGGTAATAATCCGAACACAACAAAATTTCTTGGATTTTAATGAACAATACTTCTCCAAAGGTCATAACCAAATTAGCATAGAAAATGAGGCTGTAGAAAACACATGTAAATATTAATATATTCATACTAGGCAGTACAATACACATCCAATCATCAATATGTTCATACTTCCCTGCATTCCTTATCACATCCATTAGAAATAATTAGGCAGAAGGGAACCTGGCAAAAGAATTACACATGATATTTTCAATAAATATACAACAAGATCCATACCCAAGGATCAAACATGATAATGAAATCACATTTTTGGGCAATAATTCCGTATGATACGGCTTTTGGTCGTAGGCAAGAAGCTTAAGAAGTCTGCTCACAGATTACAAAACTTCCCGGGTTGATTGTAATACTCTTAGTGCAATTATCAGTTTTATAGATACCAACCAGCCGATCCGCCAACTCGAACATGTTATTCCGAAGGCTGCATATTGAAGAAAAAACATGTATGAAAAACGGCTCAAGCACATTCTACATAAAGGCAAATCTCATAAATAATGCTTTGCTCATAGTGCACCTTATAATTATGAATTGCGCATCCTTAGTACGGTCTTTAACGTAATGCCCCACAATCGAAACATTCTTAAAATCTGCAGGACAAGTTAGAAATGCAGGGAGTGCATTGAGGGTGAAAGTCAAGACAGAGGGTTAAGATGGGAAAACACGATTCAAAAAAGTGAAGAGGCGTACCTAAAGCAGCATCAATCTCATCCATCACATAAAGTGGAGTTGGTTTGTAATGATGAAGGGCAAAAACCAGGGCTAGTGAACTGAGTGTCTGAGATATCAACATTAGAAAAAAGTCGATACAATAAGAGCAATTAAGTCAGATCGTGCTAAGTTTTCATGTCAAAGAAAATGGGAAACCAAGAAGAAACGAAGTAACATGTACCTTTTCACCACCTGACAAGTTAGAAATATTCTTCCAGCTCTTTTTGGGCGGTCGGACACTGAAGACAACACCTTCAGAAAAGGGATCCAAGGAGTCTACTAACTCCAGTTCAGCATCACCTCCCAGTGTAATCATCTGAAGCAAGATCATGATTCATAAAATTTAATGAAAATGTGAAAGTCATTGCAGCAATGCAATGCGTGCAAAGAAAGGGAAGACAGAAGCAAAACATACACAAAGAAGAAAATAAGAAGCAAACATATGCATCATGTTTCAAGCTTAATCAACACCGGAAGGGAGATAAATAAAGAATCCATAAAACACAGAAATCAAGACAATTTATTGTATAGCTGGGATAATTACTAACATCTAACATCATATGCTAAACAACAAAAAAAAAGGTTAGTCATCTCAACAGACTGATGGAGCCCATCAAATAATGGAAAGAAGGAGATCAGAAATGTCCTCAGGCAGATAACACCAGCTAGAGCAAGAGCTAATAGATATGGGCTGAGAAAGATTACTGTCTTTTAAACCTGATACATTTCCTTCAATTTCAACGATATTGTGTTAAAACCAGCCATGAATTCATCTAACCTGAAAGCATTGAAGACGCCATAATGTCATTAGATCCGGGAATGTGAAGATAAGTAATACTATAAAATAAAACGTCAAAGGTTCACCTCCTCTTCCTCCATTCATCATATTGTCTCTTTACATCATCACGCTGTTGAGTAACTAAGTTAAGATCCGCAACTCGCTCGTTGTACAAGCACACTTTTTTCCGGTACCTATAAAATTCTGATATTATTATCTCTAGAAATTAAACCATATCAAGACCAGTTCAGCAACATCGGAATGAGGAAAATTCACAAGTAACTTGTAGTAGTACTTATTAGTTACTGGCCCACATACTCTGATATTGAGTCAAGATTTGGGTTCATGTCTTTCAGTTGAGCTTCAAGAAGTGTCACCATTTCAAGAGCCCTCTTAAGGTCACATGCTTCACCAAGGGTTACATCTGTCAGTATTGCTTGAAGCTTCTCTGGATCCACCAAATCCTTCTGAATCCTGTTCCGATGAAAAAGTGATCATGAGTGGCGGCTTGTGCCATATATAGAAATGGAAAAATCAAACAGAGACTGTACAACATCGGGCTAGGGATCTAAAGCACTATAAAACAATTGTGATGCAGTTATGAGAACGAAATGCTTACTGCTCCATGTGCTTTGAGAGAGCAACTTGTAGATCGTCAAGCTTTTTCTTGTAACCTTTCCCCTTTATTTCCAACTCCTTACAGGCTTTCTTCTTGTCTTGTAACTTGTACTCAGCATCTACCTGCAGAAGTCGTTAAGTGACTTGAAATAGATAAACTAAGCAAATAAGAAATATAGAGCACAACCGAGTCAAACCTCAGATGTCCTCAACTCATCCACAATTGTCTTCAGTTTTTCATAGTCAGATTTCGCTTGATCCAAGACTTCTTTGTGTTGATCAATCAACTAAAATACAAGAGGTACACGACTATTTAAGCAAGTAATGCTATATGCATTTCGCATAAAGATGACATGCACTGAGAGACATGGGTATCAGAAACATGGGTACCAACCTCCTGTGTTTTCTTATAATTCTCCTGAACGGTAAAAGCTTTCTGTTCAATTTCTTTGAAGGTGGAATGTAACTTCTCTTTCTCTTGCATAAGCCGTTCTTTCTCGTTTCTGGACTCTTCAATCCCCTTGGTTAGTTTCTTAATCGTTTTCTGACCTGTTTCTATTTGAACTTTGCGGCGGTTGATCTCAGTGCTGTTTTTATCAATATCCTGACAAATTGGCAGGGCAAAAAAGTAACAAGTGATCATTCAGGAAATTCAAATTTATTCAACTTCTTCTGTTAGAGAATAGATGATGGATCGCTTATCTTACAGATTGAACTTTGCTCACTCTAGACTTCTGGTTTTTCAGTCTTTCTCCTCCTGCATTTTCTATTTTATTCTGAAGTTCCGAAGCCTACAAAAATAACAAAATCTGATATGAAATGATACTTTCTGCATCCATCCTTGAGCCTCTGTTTGTAAAATGGTATTGAATTGTTAGTGAATCTTAAAAGTATCTATTTGGTGTCAGTTAAAAAGCAGCTAATCGTTTGGAGAAACTCTGGTAGTTAAGTCATACAATTAAAAAGCAGCTATTTTCTTATGAAAGTAAGAGTGTCAATTAAAAGGCAGCTAATCATTTGGAGAAACTCTGGTAGTCAAGTCATATAACTAAAAAGCAGCTATTTTCTTATGAAAGTAACTATTATAGAGGAAGATATTATTCGTGGACTTCTGAAAAGCAAGTATGGATGGTGACGAAGGAAGTAACGATAATAAGACATTTATCTGCAAAAAGCTAATGTGGATGCCTAGTTAGTCAAAGTTGTGAAAACAAAATGACCTTCTCCTTTAGCCGCTTTGAACCTTGCATTAGCCTGTTGATTTCTCTCTCTTCAGCAGAAATGATCTTTTCCAGTTCCTTTAATCTATCAACCTCATCCTTCATTGGCTCTGATGCTGCCTTGAGTGTAAGTAGTTGTCTCTCTAGATCTCCTGTTAGCAACTTCAGACTGTCTATCTGCAATAGGAAATATAATTTAAGGTAATTGATGACTATAAATAGCATATGAACAACCTATAATGACAATGATAGACAGCTGACCAACCTCCTTTTGGCTTTTTGCTAACTCCATCTCCAGGGACGAAATAGCTTTTTCTGTCTCCCGGTAGTGCTTCACTGCATCAGTTAATCTGTTCCGTACCACACTTAGTCTCTCAACCAAATCAGACAGCTCCTTTTCAGCATTTGCCACAGCTTCTCCAGAGACACTGGCAGCACGAATAGACGTCCCCATTTTACCTCCACGTGGCCTATTGCCCCCACCAGTCATTGTACCAGACTTTTCAAAAAGAGCACCATCAAGTGTCACAACACGCCAGAATTCCTTCTTTCCCCCATAAGCTATGCGAGTAGCCTGCAAGTGAAGATGAATATAGAATAAAAATAGTCATGAATTAAGATATACTGCAATCTATTAGACCCAAAGGAAGTTTAAGGGACATACCACATACTATTGCACAGTAGTTTTTAGAACAATCATTTAGAAAGAAGCTTACAGGGAATTTGCAACCATAATGTGTTAGCCACTTAGCAACAGTGAAGATTTTCTGGGGAGTTCTGAGTTTTCATGCGGTTGGCATTAATTTTTTGCCATAGGTATTTCCATAGGTAAAACAAATATGATCATGGAAAGATACACTCGATAACAATTCCATCTATATGAATGGATCATCCTAAAACAACATATTGCTTTTTATTCTTGATTTAACAAAAAAGGAAATAAGTATTCAATTTAAATATAAAGAGCAACCTGATCAATATCATTCGCTACGATAGTGTTCCCTAGTGCCGCATAGAAAGCAAGTTTCATCCTCTCATCCTGAACTTTGATCAAATCAAATAGGCGGGGAACACCTTCTGGTGTAACTATTTTCTCCTTTAATCTTTGTGCATGATTGGCTTGTTTCTCCTGCAAGGAATCAAAAACAACTTTCAGAGCTAAAGAAAAGAACATCGGCGCATTCTTTTGAAATTTTACATACACTCCAACTGGATGTTTGTTCATTTGATCAGACTAGAATCAAAGACGATAAAGACAGTTCAGTTAACAGAAAACAAGAAGTCAGTTTAAAACTATGTTAATGCAGTTTAAGCTTAATCAGAAAAATCCTACTGGAAAAATCAAAATTACAATTATCCTTTAGTCAACTCCTCAATGGTAACTGACAACCTTCTTATGTTTTGAGGCAATTGCTATTAACATTAAATTTTCTAAGGAACAATTTTGAGGCAGATTCTCCTACTAGGAATTAGTTTTTCCAAACAGGCTTGCATGTGCGATTCTTAAAATTCTGAACAACCCAAACAAGAAACTTCATTTCATGAAAAATTATGCAGGATTTATGGAATCATAGAGCAACCGAGTCTGTTTGAGAAAGAATTCGAAGCCTATTATTAAAAAATTCCAGCAATTTAAACCTGACAGGATTTACAAGGTTAACTGAATCCAAAAAGAAATTATATTCCTCTTATCTGGCTGAGGAAACGAGGATCAAACAGGAAGCAGACAACCACACCATCATAAGTAGATGGCGATTTTATAATTTCATGCACTTAAGATACTGCTCTGACTATTCATCCAAACTCTATTCTGCTCCATCATAGGTACTGCCATATTTGAACTTATATAAATAAGGTCGAAAACAGCTAAAGTTGAATCAATCACCTACCAGTATCATGAAAGTAGCAACACCAAGGTTTTGGCTACGAAGTAACTCCACACATGCTTGTGCTGCAGCAGTTGTTTCCACAACAATATAATCTAGTCCAGGACATGCAGTTGATATTGCAATATCAAATTTCGCTGCAGGGAAGAGCTATGGGTGAATAGAAACATACAATCAACCAGATTCAACTAAAATGCACAATATAACAATTACCTAAAAATCACTTAATTATTAAATACATCATAAATTGGTGTCATAAACAAAAGAAACACATGTTCACTTTGCATTCTGAATACAATGTCACTTTGGTATAACAGCTCTACTTCTCACAAGCAATAAAAATCTATGTTTTGGCCTAAACAATACAAACCTAGAAGTGTGCTTACCATCAATAGCTCCTAGGTCTCCCATTCGGCCATAAATTCCAGGGATAGCATTTGCTTCCTTAGCTTGCAGAATTGCTTTCAAGACAGATCCCTGATTCTTTTCAGATTCCATTATAGATAAAAGCTCTGCAACCTTTTGCCTTGCTGCCTGTTCTAGAGGAATCAGCCTACCCTGTTCTTCGAGGCATTTCTGCAATTGGAAAGCAGCTATCTGAATTTTATCACTGAAAGTAAAAGAAAATGAATGCAAAGTTATGACTACGATAGCTTACTTGTTCCATTTTACGAGCTTCAAATGCTTCAAGTTTGAGCTTTTCTAGATTATTTTGAATATCCTTTACACTTGAAGTCTTCATCTCAATTCTTCTATGGGTTTCATTAATCTGCTTCTGTGCATCATCATAAGCAGCATGACCAGCTTCATGCTGTATAATATGGATGTTGACATTCAGTAAAAACGGCTAAAGGATGCAGCTACCAAAAGCCTGAACCCAAAATGCTCTAAAATGTTGTGTTTGTATTAGCTGAGGCAGGATTGAAATCTCTACTTTGATTCAGATTAACAAAAGCCAGCACTCAACTGTCATTCAGACATGTACAGATGTACTGCCAACTAAAGAGTTAGACCATGCTTTTCAAACCTTTCGCTGAATGACCAGGAAAGCAAACATGGAGGATGTCTCAAAATGTCAGTGGAGATTTACATTCAGCCAGAGCATGCTTAAAAGCAAATTTGGTCTTACACAGAAGTATTATCACATTCCTGAATTCCAAACTCAACCGCCACATAAATGAAATTTAAGAAGAAAATCAAGTCTCAACAAAGGGAATGAAAACAGCGACCTCACAGCTCAAGCGACAACAAAGAATGCATAAAGGGAAGGTTGTATCGTGAAAATGCTTTTTCTTCTCTGCTTATTCTTTAACTGAAAAGTTTGCAGATCCACTAGATTGAATCTTTGAGTCCCATTACATCTGCTAATATGCCTTAATTTAAATTTAATATTTCCAATACATATGAATCATTGGGGGGTGACTGCTAAACTTAGAAAAGTTATATTTATCTTGTTACTGTCATTCTTTTTGCTAAATCAACAGGAATAGAATTGGAGTGTGAAGACTGTAAATCCCCATTAGGGCCATTACAATAGTAACATATGATAACCTCAAGCTTAATACTATGAAAATGCCTGTTTGAGATAATTAGAAAAAGAAAACAACAATATGAGTAGATAGAGGAAAATAGTTGAATCATGACGAGTTAACAAGGGCTCATATATATTACTAAACTCACCTTTTCAACCAAAAGTTTTCTTTCAGCTGTAGCAACTTCAAGTTTTCCTCTATGTTCAATCAATTGCTTTTCCCATGGTTCTAGTTCAGCACGAACATCAGCAAGCTCACTACGAAATTCTTCTGTTTCAGCTGTTTGCAACAGAATAAAGAGCAAATAAAAAGACATTTACGCATCAATAATAACCCAGCAACACAAACACACACACAGAGACAATTTAAAAAAAAAAAGGGAGAAGTAGAAAGAAAGAAAGAAAGAGGAAGAAATGAACTAACACAAAGATGGGTCACAAGTTATATTCTCATCTTTATGTCATCACATCTCCAAGAATGCAACATTTTTTCGGCAAAAGATGATAATGCTGAAACCAGATAAACATAATTTATCCTTTTCGATTACTAATGATAGCCAACCAAACCCTGTTTTTGGAAAATCACATGAATGCATTACATGCTCGTATAGTCATACATGAATGCGAAGATCGGAAAGGTGAGATTAGGCTGAACCCCAAATACCACTGCAGGAAAATCTCAAGTGTGTATCTGAAAGATAGTGAAATGCGTTGAGACCATTTGTAGAAGATTAATGCTTTGGAAATTGGAATCACAAAGTGGAGCCTCAAGAGTCAACTGCTAACATTCTTATACGAAACATTCCCTAACAGACATGCAACATACAAATCAGGATAACGTAGCATTTCTGCATATATGTATCACAATATCATCAAAACTAACGCAGAGAATTCCCAAATCTCACCTAAAAATTCTTAGTGTTGTCAAGGGCAAAATGGTAAATGTATAGTATGAATAACTTCAAGGACCAGCTTGGTGCTACGTGAGTCCAATTGCATGTTGTGAATGTGTGTGTGTAGGGAGGAGGGAAGGAGAGGGTAAATTTTCATATAATTTAGATACCATGACTATAGTTTTTCTAAATATAGAGTCAGCAAGTCACCTTTAGAATTTTCCTTAATTTCTTCAAGGATTTTCTCCTCGTCCACTAAAAGTTTCTGTAGTTTGGGGATCTCTTCTTCAAGCTGAGGAATAATAATCGTAGAGTCCTCGCACTCTTTGGTGAGATCAGCAATTTTAGTCGAATCCTGAAGAGAATTATGTCAGATAATCAAGTCAAGTAAGAATAGCATCACTTAAATGCAGGCTACTACTCCAACTACCTTTTCAAGTTTATCATCAAGCTTTTTGATCTTTTGCTTCAAATGCTTAAAATCTTCCCGATGTTTCAAGTCCTGCCTTTCAAATTCCTTAAACTCGTCCTTGCAGCGTCTGAGGTCACTGTCTAGTTCCTAGTAGTTCTCAAAAAGAAAATAATTATCAAATGAAGCCATTTCAAAAGTTGGGCAGATCTTGAGCTTGCAGAAATTAGCATTACCATAAAAACAAAATTGGTCAAACAAAGACACATATGATGAAGTCACCAAACAAAATTACCAAAAAATTGATGTGTATGAAGAAGAAGTGCAAACCTCTTGTCTCTTCATATACTTCATGTGCAAAGCTTCAAGTTCTTTCAATGTCTTGGTATTTTCTTGAATTTTCTCCCTGTAAAACAAAGCTAATAATTTTCAGCGGAAGTTTGATGGCCTATTCAAGATTATACTAGTCAAAGTAGGACCACCTTTCAATCTTTACATTTGCTTCTAGGCTGGAAACAGTTTCCTGCAGTTCTGCTATTTCAGTAACATTATTTTCAGAAGCTAGCTTTGTAGCTTTCTCTTGCCATTTTAAAAGGGCCAATTCTTTAAGCATATACTCTTCTGCTTCATTCTTCACACTCTGGTAAAATGACAATATAATGTAAAAGTTCTTAAGCACATACCAAAAACTAATACAAGTTCTGCAAGCTATTGTAAAACCTCACCTCCAGGCTCTCTCTATCTTTCTCAGCTAACTTGACCATTTGAACCACACCAGATCTCTTCTCATTAAGTTCTTCCAGCCTAAAGGGTTGAAGAGAATTAGAGCACATTTGAATTGCCAATATTGTGTACCTTCCTATAGGAGAGTTAACTTTGGAAAACAAGTAAAATCATCCCAGTGAGTTCGAGAGAAGAAATATTCAGATACTTAGCAAACAGGTAAAAATATTCTAATATCATGTGCTCTCCTGTAGGATGGTAAAATCTGGCATAAAAATAATGATATCCAATCAGTCCATCTGCGAGCATTGCTCTTATTAGAATTTGTATCAGATATAGACAATTATCAATAGAAAATCTCGAATAGTCTTTTTTCCTTAAATCCTGTAGATGCAATTAAAACAGTAGCTTCGTTTGACATTCTCTAGCTGAGTGCCAACGGCTCTCCATCAATGAAAAGAACAATTAGAAAATGATTGTTGTATACAAAATCCATGTGGTTGAAGGCAACACATGGGTATCGAAGATGCAGCTTATAACTTACTGTTTAAATGATTCATCAATCTTCTCCACATATTTGTTAGTTCCAATTATATCCTCAAGATACTCAAGAAAGCCTTCATCATGGGGCCCCTGTGCCTTTGGCCTCATCAGTGATATTTGCTCCACTTCACCCTAAGGAAACCCAAAGTTTTAGCATCCAAACCATATAATTAACAAATTTATGTCTACCATATACATCCTGAACGAGGTTATAAAAATTTTATATGATTTGAACCTGAAGAATCAAAAACCGGTTGTTATCCAAGTCAACACCTTTCCCTCTCAACAACTTTGTAACCTCCGTAAAATTACTTGCTCTGTCATTGATATAATACTTAGAGGAGTTATCCCGAAATGCAATGCGCGTAATGACAAAATCACTTCCAGGGACAACTTCATAAGCTTCGTCATCCTACAACCAAACAGCAGTAGCAACATACTACCTGTAAACCACCTCCTTAAAGGATAATACGCTAAACACTAAGGAAGTGCAAATAAAGAGAATATACCAAATCAATAATCTCCTGAAAGTGAACTGATACACCGGCACTGTCCAAATTCTGATGATTGGTGGAGTTGTGAATAAGCTCCGACACTTTATTTAGCCGCATCTGCATGCTTGGTAAACGTATACTAAATAATTATTTGCCCGGG